>QFDD01007218.1:0-17777 GCA_006871305.1 Vachellia collinsii
ACACTCACTGTTCAATGTGTGCTGTATAAATCATACTAATCGGTAATGCGAAATATTACGGACTTCTCAACTGCATTTAGCATTCCAATTTTATCTGTAGTAACATCATACACCATAAGAATCGTGATGGACGTTGATTACTGGAAATAGCCTTATGGTGTTGGATGCTACCCTACCATAAATTATAATATAAATACATTATTTATAGATAGGTGCAGTTTAATGATTATGTTTGGTTGATGCGTGCATGGCCCAAGAAATTAATTGAGGAATTAATAAAATGATATGGATGGATCGATAAGGGAGAATGAAATGTTGAATGGAGTCACTTACCAGCTATCAAGCGTTTGGAAGGTTTCAATTTTGTTGATTATTCTCCTCTCTTAGCATTACTTGAGCAAGCAGTAATAATCTCCTGATCGAGTAGAAGCATCAGCTTGACACTTCTTTGTTCTTTTTGGCTGCAAAACCCAGCATCCCGAACTCGCTCGGATCAACTAACATGTAAACATATAAAATGATGCTCTGTGGAAATATAAACATCAATTATTGTTCAAATATCATTCTACCTTGTTCTTGATGAGCAGGAGCATCAAAGTACGAACCGAGTTAAGTCATGCACTGGACATTATCTTTCTGCAAAAGCCCCTGCCTGACAGTAAGAAGTGTGTGTGTGTGTGTGTGTGTGTGTCAGAATGAATACGTGAAGCTGCTTGAACATCAAATAATTTAGCACAACTCGGAAGAGAAATGGATTGATTGAAAGTCAGAAGATGCAGTGATGGGTTGAACCGTGCATACCCAGAACGAACAGGAGCTAGCAGATCGGAGGAGGAGGAGCTGGCGAGCTTGTTTCTGGGGATCGGAGGTGATCTGAGTATTATTCCGATGAAAGATTTCAGTTTTTGGTGAAGGAGCTTCAGAGGGGACGGTCTCCTTAATCAGAGGACCAAGAGGATAACAGAGCGAGAGAGGTCGTCAAACTTTTCTATAAAAGCGTTGGTTGTCTTCCAGTTAACGCTACTCGTTCCTAGTCTGCTCAATGATTTGTTCTTTTTCTCTTTAAACCAAAAAACCCTAAACCCTAGTAAACCCTAAACAAAAATTCTTATCTTATGTTCATCCATATTTGGTACTGCCATGGTTTCTAAATCATGATAAAAATACCTACATGCTTTTTCAAAGTAACACACATTCAATAAAAATAGTTTAATTATTCAGATCTTATATCCTATAAATTCTTTTGATTATTTCCCTATCTTAATAACCCATCATAATGCACAGAATATAAACATTTAAAATAAGCTAATCTAAACACTACTATGAAACGCACCCGCAATTTAAGTTTTATCCAGCGGTAAATGTCAGCATGAGCACATGTCAGCAAGTTGGCGGTTTCAATCTCTAGGCCATACAATCCACGAGAAACATTAACAATTCTCTCAAAACAAAGTTATTTTAAAATACTATAATTAGTTTAATAGCGGGGATTAACTCTCCAACGGTAGAAAGACTGAAAGACGAAGGAGGGGGGGAAGGAGCTGATATAAGGGCTGGTTGGTTTTTGTTTAGAAGATTAAAGAGACTAAATATATTTACATTGAATGCATTAATCCCTGATTATGCAACCCATATGATCTCTATTGAAATTACAAGTGATTGTTGCTTGAGTTTTCAATAATTATGTGGTTGGAAAAAGCATATATAACAAAGTTATCTAGCAACATTATTCATTGAAATCTCCATAAATAGCTAAATCAAAATTTATTAGAATAAAGTTCTCATTTTAGTATTAGGAAGCATAATTTTATGTATTACTATATATATAAGCGCATCAAGCCATCAAAGTATTATCAATTCTCTCATTATAATTGATTTTTGGTTAGAAACAAGATATTTTCCATCTCAAAATTTTGAATATATAATATATGTGTTCTTATTAATCTAGCACAATACACACATAAAATATTTGTCAAATGCAATTAATGACTTAGATGAGAATTTTAAATCTCATATTCTAGCTGAAAAGCTTCAACTAATATAAATGAATGAAAATGAAACACTAGGAGGTTTTAAAACACCAGAAGTGCAGGAATGTTTTCAAGCATGTGTACCATACAAAACTCACGTAACATATATATATCTCATAAACCATAAATTACGTTGAAAAAATAACTTTTAACGTTAATTCAAACGGATACAATCCCTAATTTAATTTTCATTCCAGCTGTGACCACCGCGTGATTTCAGGAGGTTACCGATCACAGTGTTGGTGTCTCGCCAATCACGAGGCCGGAAAACGGTATGCAACAACTTGTACAATTTAATGGAAGAAAGGTTTACGCAAGACGACGTACAGTTTGAAAGCTTCTAAACAACTGAGGGCATCGCTATGGATCAGTGTATAAATATATATATATATATATAAATTCAAAAAAATTGAATTTGGAACAGCGTGATGACTTTGACTGATTGATGATAGCTGTAATTGTAGACAAATATTGGAAGATTGCATGTCTCAACTCTCAAGGAAAATATCTTGTTTCTACAACAGTTATCAAGTTCGGGAAAGACGAGGTGCTGTTTGGATTTTTTTTTAAAAAAAAAAAAAAGGACAAAGAAACGTGAGGGAAAAAGACAAGGACGAGGCAGAAGTAGCAACGTGACGCCAAGTATGAACAATTGACTTCTTGAACTCTGATTAGTGAAGAGAAACCGATGCCCAATTTAATTTTAATTTTGAGCTGTCACTCTTGGTCAATGTCAGAGGATTAACCACGTCATTGTCGAATATTTATCTCTCTCTGCGCCATGCCACTCATGAGGCCCGAAGACGGCAACCACTTTTGATTCCCATTGTTTCCTCCCTTCCTAAGTGTAATGTCATATTTATACGCCATATATATGTAAACAACGTTTTATATTTAGTCAGCTGGCTTTTATTTTATTGGAGATAATATACAAATCAAATTCACTACTTAAAAGTATCTGTATTTACATGTAATTATTGGATTATATATCTAGATGAATTAGTTCAAAAAAATTGATATATACAAATGATTTTAAATATTATATTTAGCCTCTTTGATTGTCCAAATGAAAATCAACTGAGTATCATGTATCTTTTTTTCCCATTTTCCTTGGTCTTTCTACCGAACGGAGAAGTTAACCCCTACTGTTAACATAATGTTGTTGGTATTTTAATTTTATGGCGTGGAGATTGAGATGAGAGCGGCGACTTGCTGAAATAAAGCTCTCACATGTGCTCGTTCTGACATTTACCGCTGTATAAACCTTAAATTACGCGTTGTAGTTGTTCAGAGTTCATGTGAAAGGCACGAGGATGCATGCATTTGAATTGGTGCAAACTTGTAGACCCGGGAAATATGGAAACCACATCCTCCTTGACAACGTTTGAAATTCCACTTTTGGGAACGCTTTATGAATTGGCATTTGTGGGATTTTCGTTTTTTGAGGGCATCTTGTTGAAATTTCCCTAAATGCTTTCACACGGTAAAGTAAAACTTTAGTTGATATCATGTGGCTCATATCTTCTTCAATGAAAATATTTCTACTTTTTTTTCTTGTCAATTCCATAAATATATATAGTCAAATTCTATATATAAAACCCTATTTAACTTTGGATCATTTGTACATAACCCCTTAACATTTCAAAGTTTTACATTAACTGCCCTAACCTTTTATTTCTTTATCCTATACGGAAATTACCAAGTCATATTAATAAAAGGCACATGGCATCTTATGTAAGTTGCTAATTTTACAAGACCCCCAGACTTGACCTGTTGCAGATAACCCCGACGTACAATTGAAAATAATGTTTCCAATCCAATGCAATACACTTTAATTGAATGATTGCAAAATTTCAGTATGCGAGGTGATAATTAAGTTTACCAAATCCATGGAATATTTACTCGAATATTCTTATATTTAGGAATATCCGTTTATTTTTATGCTTCTTCAAATATCATTCTTCTGCTTTTGGACCTACAAAATGGATATTTTAAATGATAATGAAAATCTTATTCATTAAGATGATAAAAGTAATGGCATGAGTTTAATATTAAAATTTTAAGGTGGTCAAAGTTGACGAGGGGTTTTAATGGGTTACATGGAGTGTTATGTAGGATATATACCACGTGTCTTGTATTAATCTGATGTGGCTGTTTCTGTTAAAAGAGTAATGGTGAGTTAACAGTAGAGCTTCTATGAAGAAATAAGATGTTATGGGGATTAAATTTAAGTTTTGAAACGTTGGGTCATTACCCAAAGTTTAGGGAGGCTTTTTTATAATTTAACCTATGTATTACAATATGTCATGGAGACATAGGAATAATCAAAAGAAATTTATACCATATGAAAATGAACAATTAAAATATTTTTATCAAAGAGAGTACATACAACAAAAAATAATCATGCAATTATTTATCATGATTTAGAAATACGGCCAGTACCAAAATGCATGAACATGAAATAAGTATCTTTTCCCCCCCGAGAAATAACGAATCATGGAGCAGGCTACGATTGGGTAGCGTTAGGTAGACGGCAACCAACGCCATTATAGAAAAGTTTGACGACCTCTCTCGCTCTGTTATCCTCTTGGTCCTCTGATTAAGGAGACCGTCTCCTCTGAAGCTCCTTCACCAAAAGCTGAAATCTTCCATAGGAATCAACACTCAGATCACCTCGGATTCCCAGAAACAAGCTCGCTAGCTTCTCCTCGTCCGATCTGTTAGCTCCTGTTCGTTCTGGGTATGCACGGTTCAACCCATCTCTGCATCTTCTGACTTTCAATCAATCCATTTCTCTTCGGAGTTGCGCTAATTATTTGATGTTCAAGCAGCTTCACGTGTGTGTGTGTGTGTGTGTGTGTGTGTGTTTCTTACTGTCAGGCAGGGGCTTTGGCAGAAAAGTAATGTCCAGTTCATGACTTAACTGATCAGTAGCTTCCTACTTTGATGCT
This sequence comes from Vachellia collinsii, assembly GCA_006871305.1. Classification (NCBI taxonomy): domain Eukaryota; kingdom Viridiplantae; phylum Streptophyta; class Magnoliopsida; order Fabales; family Fabaceae; genus Vachellia; species Vachellia collinsii. The sequence goes on from QFDD01007218.1 coordinate 4,982, forward strand.
CCTGCTCATGAAGAACGAGGTAGAATGATATTTGGACAATAATTTATGCTTATATTTCCACAGAGCATCATTTTATATATGTACATGTTAGTTGATCCTAGCCAGTTTGGGATGCTGGGTTTTGCAGCCAAAAAGAACAAAGAAATGTCAAGCTGATGCTTTTACTCGATCAGGAGATTATTACTGCTTGCCCATGTAATGCTAAGAGGGGAGAATAATCAACAAAATTAAACCTTCCAAACGCTTGATAGCTGGTAAGCGACTCCATTATATTCAACATTTCATTCTCCCTTATCGATCCATCGATGCCATTTTATTAATTTCATCGGCCATGCGCTTATCAACCAAACATAATCATTAAATGCACCTATCTATAAATGATGTATTTATATTATAATTTATGGTAGAGCAGAATCCAACACTATACCCTTATTTTCAGTTACGAAATTCTAACAGGATTCTTATGGCGCATGATGTTATTATAGATAAAATTGGGGCGTTAGATACAGTTGAGAACTACGTAATGTACCGCATTAAGCATTAGTATGATTCATATAGCATTGAGTTTATCTAGAGATTAATATGGAATTGCCCATCTGATATTCCGATTTTCTGACCTGAGATGATGAATTCAAATTGAATGATCTCTCTAGCTTTTGACGAACTTGGGGGAGGCCTGGATCTTGACACTTTACAGGACAGCCTGTTCTCAAGTATACACGAATTATTAAACTGGCTTCCCACACCAAGATCGATTGAATCTAATAATTCCAATTAATCAACAAAATCATAACGTGTAAATGCTAGTATTTCACTCTTTATTATAAGCAATTCTCTAAGCAGGCCAGCATTGACCTTACTATTTAGTATTTAATATTGTTTTGTTATTAGAAGAAATGCTATTAAACATATATACAAGACAATGCTTAATTAGTTCAAATTTTTTATATATATTATAAACATAGTCAAATTTTTCAATCACACATAGTTAGATGCTTTTTTTTTTTATCAATTTATAATTAAATAATAATATTTAAGAAAATAGGACGTATGACCATATTAATATAAGACCTAATTAAACAATGGGAATAGCAAGGTGAATTCAACCTCCAGTCAACTTGCTTATAAATTGGGGAATAATAAAAGGAAAAAAATAGTCAGAAAAAGTGTGATGAACTAATTATTGTCTGCTGAATCACTTTTAAGAAAGCAATAATAACAACACCAGCTAGCTAGCTAGTCGGGATTTGAATACATGTATTACGAAAAAGGTTATAAGTCAAGGAGCCACCACCTTATAAAATATGCATGCTTCAGTGATATTTTAAAGCATCTCAAAATATGAATGAATGATTCTGTCAATCAAGATTGTTTCCTTAGCGACATTATGATGTTGCAATTAACATTTCTTGGGCCGTTCCCGCAGGCCTCCATGGCTGAGATAACGGTGGTGGAGTCACATATTATGGCTTCCTCGGTGGAGGCACTTGCTGTTTCCACAGCGGGGTCACCTGTTGTTTCTCCGGTGGGGTCAACTCTTGTTTCTCCTGTGGGGTCAACTGTTGCTTCTCCGGTGGGGTCACATGTTATTTCCTTGGCGGGTATTGTTTCCTCGGTGATGGGGGCACACATTGGGCATCGTGTGCTTAAGAAATTAAGGTCCGCAGTTGGAATCCCCACCACTTCGTTGAAAGACATACATATAGCTCTAAACGATGGAGTAGAGTGGCTCCTTGCTTCACAAAGGGACAAAGACAGGGAAGCTTCAAGGTATATAGATGAAGACACGAGCAATGTTTACAGGGTTTGGACGAAGAGTGTATCACAGATTGGGCGAGAGGTGGCTTCCTTGAACAGCAAATATAAAAAAGCAATGGGAAAGAAGTGGAAGATTTGGAAAAGACGACGTCTTAAGAAGAAGATCAAAAGGGAACTGAAGGCTGTAGTCGAACTTCTTGAAAAATGTCCAAAGGAGATTCTAGGGGATAATCTGCCAGAACGGGTCTTAAAGGGGATTGGTGTTCCATCAATTGAGGAGTATCCGACCCTTAAGAATGCCTTGCAAGACATTCTGTCTCTGCTACGAGGCAATGACGATGGAGTAAAATGTGTAGCTCTTGAGGGACAAGAAGGGTTGGGGAGCACCATAATAATGCAGCACTTAAACGACCACTTTTGTGACAAGAAGGAGTTCGAACTGGTGATTTTCATCAAAGTGGCGGCTGATGAGAAGACTGACATTCAGATCCTGCAGAAAATAGCAGACCGAGTGAAGGTGGATAGGGGAGGTGATAAATATGAAATCAGTGGAAGAATACAGAGACTGCTCAAGGACAACAGATATTTACTGATTTTAGATGGCATAAAGAACCCACCCGATGGCATTTGGGAGAAGCTGGCTATTTCGAAAGACAAAAGAGATAGTAAGGTGGTAATAGCCACTCATTACCCTCTTGCTTCGACTTCCAAATATGTTCACAAGCACGTCCAGCTCAAACCGTTGTCCCCTCATGAAACATGGAACCTGTTTGGACGCATCGTTGGTGACAAAACCACTCAACTCGTATGTAATTAACATGTATACATATATATTCATACATATTCTGCTCCATTAATCGTGTAACATCTCATATCTTCTTATTAATGCATCATTATCATTATATATGCTTTGATTTCTCAAGGCCTCGCCACAGGAAGGGGAGACTTCATCACCACAGTCCACCACCACTATTGGCAAACTGGTGAGTAACTATATATATACGAGACATGTGATGGAATTTAAAGCAGCCATTAACATTAAATGTGGTTGCTTTTCATTTTAGTCTCAAAACAGCATTTAATATCTTGAGTATCATTCCTGTTTGCAGTTATTTAACACTTTAAATACTATCATATACATGTTCTCTTAAACAATACTACATGTATTAGGTCCTTAACTTGAAAGTTTGTCACGTTTGTTTGTTCAAGAGATTAAAGAAATTAAATACACTATTTAAAATTATTTATATTTATTATTTTTTCAAACTAGTTTGATTAACTTATAAACTAATATATAAATTAATTACTTGCATAAATAAATACTTTTAAATAGGATAGTTAATTTTCTTTCTCTCCGAAAAGGGTAATGGCTCTTATATTAAGGACATGAAATAGTAGTTAATATGCATGTAAACTCTTGATATTCACAAGTGCAGTCCGTGAGGTTTTTCTGCATATTTCTTAAATTCTATATATCAATTTAAAAATTTACTCCCATTTTTATAAGTTTTTTGTTAAATTTCACTACTTTTACTAATTTTTATCTAAAAATATGATTTGCAAAACTTTTATCATTCTGCGATGTTTTAGAACGCGATGTTTTAGAACGTCCTTCTCGTCTCAAATTTGTAAATCAAACTATGAAATGTATAACTATAGCCAGTAGTTTTTTCAATAGGCCTCTCAGACTTCATTTTTCGTTTATGATGATTTACAAGTCCTCGTTTAAAATGAGTCAAATTATGAAATTCACAACCAATCCTATATATTTTCACAAGCCTTTTTTCAAAATTTTCTAGTGATTAATTTTTTATTTTTTGAAAGTTGGAAGAATTTTTACCATACAGATAACTTGCAAGATTCCAAGAATTGGTCTAACAAAATATAGTTTCAATTGTTTTCGTAAAAGTGATGACTGATGACACACAACATGAGGCCTCTCTGAAGCTGCTTTTTCATCATTTCATGCTCATTTTGAACTTCGGTATTATCGAACCTAGATTCTAGATAACAGACCTTTAAAGGGATGACATTTCATGCACAGTTAAAATGTTTTTGTCCTCGTTGTTGATGATATCTTCCTTGAAGAATCTTTTATTTTTTCGCCCCTTGAAAAAAAGAAAAACAAACAGGATCAGCTGGTGCAATATATGTTAAGCTTGATGAGGATATGGAGTTTTTTACACCTCATCTTGAGCTACTCCATCAGAATTGGGCATGAAGAATTTCTGAAGCAATGGATCAACGATGTCTATAAGCTTTGTTTCGCAGATGATGATGATGATGCAGATATTGATAGTTTGAGGAGAAGGGTTGAACATCTTCTCTCTGAAAGTCCACTGAGATATCTACAAGACCTTATACCAAAAGAGATATTAAATTGTGGTAGCGTCAGCACGGAGAAACCTTCCGAATATGTGCCCCCCCAACCTATTCTTGTCTTGGCAGCTCATCTTGCCGTCCACCAACTCACTCAAACTTTAACTTCTGATACTATACCCTACAGTCAGTTGCCACATAAGAAGATTCGACACATTTTCTTTTCAACCAGAAATGATGCGGAAAAACGAACTGTTGTCGAAAACATACAAGCAAATGCTCAAATTCGTGCTGCATTTGATCATTTCCAAATCATTGATCTTAACCAGATTCATGATCAGACCCAAAGAGAGTTAGAGCTCTTGAGTCTTGAATCAAGGCTGGAGCAGACTACCAAGAATGATAGAAGTAGCAGGTATTTAGTACTTGTGGTGGATGGGGAAAGTGACAAAAAAATAGACCCCCTGAAGTTGGGTTTACCCATTATAAGAGATTCTAGACATGTCGTGGTGTTTATAACAGCACTATCATCAGCACAGGAAAATGATGAATTGAGCAAGAAAGCGGATCTAACAATCAAGACAGAGGATCATTTGTTGCCTTGGGAGGTCTTCTGCAAGATTGTCGGTGGTGAGCTTCTACATTCAAATATTAACATCCAAGAAATTGCAGTACAAATTTTGAAGAAATGTGGGGGTCATCTTCTTGCGGTTGTTCTTATTGCAAAGTCATTGAGACATGAGACAGATGTTCAAATCTGGGAACTTGCATTGGAAAAGCTGAGTTATCGTGGTCGTGAAGCAATAGTCAATGCACTCTTCCACATCATCTGGGCAAATGCAAGTTCTGAAACAGAAAAGATTCGTCTTCTAAGGTGTTTAAAGGTCTTCCAATTCAAAGATTTGATGATGAGTGATGTTCAATTGTTTGCTCGCTGGTTTTCTCAACAATTAGTAAACTCGGAAGAAGAAGCAAAAGGTATCTTGCAAAATTTCGTGGCATGTTCTGTCTTGCTGCAATTTGAAGGCCCCCTAGGTCGGTATATCCTGTTGCCTAAGGATATTAAAATTATCTTACACGCTTTGGGGGAGGAATTTCCTGAGAACTTGAAGGAAGAAGCATTGGAATCAACAATTTCAGACCTCCAAGTTTTAAACTTATCCTACGCTGAAATGCAAAATTTATATGCTATAAGTAACCTACCTCAACTTAAAGAATTGAATCGCAGCGGCTTTCCACTTAAACGAGGTCTCAAGTTCAAGTCCCGGAGTGTGCAGAAATCCTCTTTGAGAGACTCACCCACTACAACCAGGTGTGCGACACAAGGTGAATCCGGATGTAGTCAGGGTAAAGTTTCTATGAACCGAGTGGGCAACAAAAAAGGCACAGAATTGAATCTGGAAGGCTGTAGGCTGGAAACATTGCCAGAAGCAATATTTAAACTCCAAAAGCTTGAAACTTTGTCTTTAGAACATTGTTCACATTTGCGGGAACTCTCATCACAAATTGATAAACTTGAGAATCTTAAAGAATTGAGGTTAGCAGGGTGCGAGCAATTGAGGACACTGCCAGAAGCAATATTTAAACTCCAAAAGCTTGAAACTTTATCTTTAGAACATTGTTCGCAGTTGCAGGAACTCTCACCGCATATTGCTGAACTTGAGAATCTTAAAGAGTTGAGGCTGGTAGGGTGTGAGCAATTGAAGATTTTGCCAGAGGCAATATTTAAACTCCAAAAGCTAGAAACCTTGTCTTTAGGGCACCGTTTGCAATTGTTGGGACTCTCACCACATATTGCTGAACTTGAAAATCTTAAAGAGTTGAGATTGGTAGGGTGTGATCAATTGGAGACACTGCCAGAAGCAATGTTTAAACTCCACAAGCTTGAAACCTTGTCTTTGGAGCAATGTTGGCAATTGTTTGGACTCTCACCACAGATTGTTGAACTTGAAAATCTTAAAAATTTGAGATTGGTAGGATGCAAGAAATTGAAGACACTGCCAGAAGCAATATTTAAACTCCAAAAGCTTGAAACTGTATCTTTAGAACATTGCTCGCAGTTGCAAGAACTCTCACCGCAAATTGCTAAACTTGAAAATCTTAAAGAGTTGAGGTTGGCAGGGTGCAAGCAATTGAAGACATTACCACAGGAAATTTGGGGACTCCCAAATCTTCGGACACTTAGTCTTGTAGGAACTTCAATATTTCCAACAAGCGAGAACCAAGAATTGATCAATTCAGATAATTCCTTACCTCTCTCTTCTAGACATCATGAGCATACTGGCCATGGTAAGAAAGACATTCCCTCTTCAAGCTCAACGACTGTTCAAAATGGCTTTACATTAAAACTCAGAGTCCATGAAGAATTTATGAAGTTCGAGCAACTATGTCAAAAATTTATGGGACTTCAAATTCAAAACCTCGAGATATGTAATCTTTCTGGTACAAATATTACAAATCCTCCAAAGGTATTAAATTTCCCCAAACTAAAAAGTTTATTGTTGGGGAACAACCTTAATCTGCTCGAAATTCCATCCTCCTTTTTCGATCATGTGCCTCTACTCAACATCCTCAACTTATCACGCACTAGTATACATGAACTCCCAAGCTCAATTTTCAATCTACAGGAGCTCAAAGAATTTTATCTAAAAGATTGTGAGCTTCTAAAGGAGCTTCCGCAAGAGATTAGCCGACTTAGAAATCTCACGATACTTGATCTTGATGGCACTCTGATCACACATTTGCCAAAGGAGATTCAATGGTTGAGCAATTTGGAAAGTTTATTTCTCTCTTTCTATAATGAGAGCCATCATGATTCCACCTTTGAAGGGATTCCTCTTGGTGTTCTATCTGAACTCACTAATTTGAAAGTTTTAAGGATTAGTGTTAACCCAGATAACGAATGGTGGTTCCATAACTTTCAACACATTCTTGCAGAAATCCATGGATTAAAGATGTTGCAAGCATTGGATATATATATCCCAAGTGTTAATTTCTTGAATCCCATGGAAAGGGGTCTGTCTAATTTTAGATTCATCATCGGCAATCACAAGCCAAGAATGATCTCACGTGTACCACCTGCTATTGAGGTAATGTTCAAAGAAAGTGGTCGTAGCTTGAAATTTGTAAATGGTCTAGTTTTTCCTAATGAAGTGAAGTCCATTCTCTCTGAAGCCTGGGCATTTTTCTTGGACCGCCACATGAAGATCAACAATCTCACCGAATTTGGGTTGGAGAATCTGAAGCAGCTGCGATTATGCATTTTGGCAGAATGTAATGAAATGCTAAACGTTATAGATGTGGATGAACATGCAACAGACTCCGACCTGAATGAATCTTTTTGCATGCAATTCTTGACCATATTCTACATGAAAAATATGAGAAGCATCATTAACAGGCCGATTTTTTATGAACTCAAGTTGTTAGCATTGCACACATGCCCTGAGTTAACCACCATATTCACCATGGATTCCCTGCACAGTCTTGTCAACTTAGAAGAGGTCATAGTTGAAGACTGTCCCAAAGTAACTAGCATCATATGTCCATCCTCCTCCGAACGAACAACTGACTTTTTCCTCCCAAGTTTAAGAAAGCTGTCACTTCTCTTTGTACCTGAATTGGCTAGCATTTCAAATGGAGTGTGCATTGGGAGAAATTTAGAGCAAATGGGACTTTATAACTGTCCAAAGCTCCTAAGTCTTTCGCCGGCTGAATTGTCCAGCGAAAAGCTAAAGGTGATCAGAGGAGAAACTAAATGGAGGAAAGAACTTAAATGGAGTGAAGCAGAGTGGGGACAAGAAGATCCACCTCATAAATTCAATCAAATCTTTTCTCCAATTGATGAGGACCATGGCATCTTCACTCAATTGACTACATATGAGCTGATGACAGCTTTCACTAGAGAAAATGATTCAGGTGACATGCTATTCCTTCTCTTTGGCACTGAAATTTATTTCTCTTGATTACAAGATTCCCCCTCAACGCATGCTCTTGTATAGCAGGAATATGTTTTTATCTGCTTTCAAACTTGGCCATGAAAATATGTTCAGTTGTACATTCCTCACAACATTTTTTAAAAATAAATGATTTAGTTTTGATAACCTTTTGAATACATTTTAAGACCTCACGTTGTTAATTTGTTTTCATCTTAAAAGTTGACATGACATATTTATTTCTCATTTTTATACCAATATCATTCTTTCAAATTTATCAGCAACATTCTTAAACTTTATGACTTTCAAGACCAATTTATGTCTCAAAAAACAGATCATAGCTCACAAAAAGTTGACTTTGTTGCAAGTATCGTCACAAGAAAGTGCATTGTGCTACCCACAAACCAAATGCTGCGTTTTGAAAAAGTTAGGAGAATTTTGCGGAATTGGCTCATCTTGGATTTACATATATAACAAATGTTCATACCTGTATTGATGCTGTCAAAGTTCAATATATATGCTAAAAAAATTAGAGGTTTTTTGCATTAATTAAGCAAGACAGCTCTTGTGTTGAAGCATTTAACAAATTCTTGTATTATTTTGTTTTCTCAGAATGATCTGCTTAGGAATGGCAGGCCTGATTCTTGCCTGCTTCTGGGGATTCAATAGAAGACGTTACTTCACTTTGGTCGAGTTCAATAAAGCTATTGTATGATTATATTATGTTTGTGTTGTCTGTTGTGTGCTTTGAACTGTTTCCTTTGGTCTTTGTGTTTTGAGAGTTGATTTATTGTCCTGTTCCCAAAGCTTGAATTACTATGAATTGTCCTTTGTGTTGTTATGTGTTAACAGACAGAGATGCTTGTTTGTTCTTATAAACGAGTTTATACTACATTGAGCCTCTGGTCATTGTTTTTCTTTTTGATGGCCATTTAATGTAACATTCTTAATTCCTTCATATACAGGATTTCCTCAACATCATAAGGTAATAAATGCAGCAAATAAGTGGATGACCATATTGCCTTTTTTTTATCATAGATTTTGTATGAATGTGTAGTACGCTTCAATCAGGTATTGGCCATTTAACGTAACAATCTTAATTCCTTCATGTGTGTGCGTGTTGAGGATTAAGCTTTGCATATTATTAGCAGCATGTATCTAAAACTATTTGGAGAGTTCCATTATCCATTTTTAACATGTCAAAAGAGATTTTGATCTCACATTAATTGAAGTCAAAGACACACACACAGAACTAAACACACACACACAACCATGTCAACTACAGTGAACTATACCAATGCGTGCAACCAGTTTCACTGCTGCATAACCAATGTGGGTTGAATACAGTGGAAGAGGATTAGTCTTTCGCAACGCAATGAACCAAGATTTAAATCTTCGCAAGAAGAGGTATCTATATTTAGTGTCTGTATATGCCTCGAACATAATTGCCTTCAATAGAACTGTAGGAGAATACGTATGCTTAGACATCAAAAAACAAGAAGTTTCTCCGCTGCAAAATTGGGGTTGCAAATAAGAATAATTAAACAGTTTCACCCTACTTTTTGTAAAAGTTAACTAAGTTTTGGTATCTAAACTCTAAAGTGGATGAATGATTCAGTTAACTAGTTCATCTCCTTACTATAAACCAAATCCATAAAGGTGTTAGATGAAGTAAAGGAAAGGGGGAAAATTACATTGGCTAAGAACTAACCATGGTTGAAAGCAAATTAATGATAGTATCTTGAGACCTTATAGGAATATCATTTTAAAGGTATGACAAAGCATGCAAATCACCAATATGGTTAAATATAATGGAAGGAGTTAGTCCTTTATAAAATAACGAAATAATATATGAATTCCCGTTAAAAAATGCAATTTATCTTTAGTAAAAAAAATATAACTATACTTAAGGAAAAATGCAAGTCTTGCAACTCAAGATCATGTATTTTGCCAATCTTCCATCACTAAAAAATTCTGAGAATTCATGTAATAATAAAACCTTCATGTATAGACATAATATACAAAATTACATATATCAGCCATTAAATGATGAACAAAAAGAGAGTATTTATATTATTGTCACCAAATAGGCCTTTGAAAATTAGTGGGGGAAAAACATATTGGCAGCTCATGAAAACCGGTCTACAAAGAAAAGATTTTAAGAAGGGGGGAAAAGGCTAACTTATTTATTACGTGAAAGAATTTATTTTTAGTTTATATCTAAAAATTTCAGATTATATATTTTTTTGGGGGTCACAGGATTATATTTTTGTACTTTAGGTTAGGTTAATATTTAAGAAACTTTGATTAAAATTAAATATTTATTTTTAAAATTTATTTGGTTACTTTTACAGGGTAAATGTGTAACTTTAACAAAAATGATTTTCACCATAAACACTCAACACAATTATGTTTTGTTGGGTATAAAGGTAGTCATGATCAATTAATTAGGTAACAAATTTAGCAACGAGGCCTAACGTCCTTCCATGTTTCGCATCATGTGCCCCATGAATGTTATAACTGGTATATTTCACTATTTTTAGAGTTTAGGTTCTGGGTTCGTTTTGGGATTAACTAAGTAATTAAAACTACTCATTTTGCTTAATTTTTTTCCTTTACTTTGTATACACAAACCCTTTAAATTCTTTTAATTATCATTGACAAATAATTATTTAGGTTAGGTTAATATTTAAGAAACTTTGATTAAATTTAAATATTGTTATGAATCTTATTATGTGGATGTTCATATCTCTCATTATCCCCAATTATGTATCCCCTTAATATCTTATGTAATCTCTGATATTGATCTATTTTGATATTGTAATTTCATGCCCATAAATATAAAGCGTACTCTGGAGATAATCAAGAAGAATTATTTTCTCATTGCTCCTTACTTTTCTCTCTTTTTCTATTTTCTTTCTCTTAAATTCATAACACGTTATCAGCACGAAACTCTAATAACACTGAGTAAATTCTGTAGTCTGGTGTGCCTTTTTCCCAATATTATATCAAAATTCAGGTATGCCTTTCAGGAATTCTTGTATTCCTTTCACTGCTTGTGTATAAATCTGTGCATGCGCAAGATCATCAATATTGTCTTCTTTGTGTATCCGTGAATATGCTCGCGCACGAACACGTTTTCTTGATCCCAATCTTTTTCCTACATTTTCTATGAAAAATCTCACAGAAAACACAGTTGAAAAACTAGTGAAATCATTATATATATATATATATATGTTTGTTGGAATCTGCGTTTTCCTTCATAAAATATGACTATAAATCTTCCTGTATGTGTGTTCAATCATTTTTTTTATACAATTCAATCATTTTTTGTATATATGGTTTTTCGTAAATTTGGAATAATTCATGGTGAAAAATCTGGAAAGTTTCTCCCACAAAAAAAAAATGTGATCCACAAAACCAAGCCATGGTCGTCAGAATAAAGAAAAGCACATTTTAGGCCCTTTTTCTGAAATCGGCTGCGCTTATTTTAATAAAAACATTCGGAAGCCTCTTTTGGGCCAAAGATTTGGGCCTCTGAAATTTTAAAAAAAAAATAGAAAACCACAACATATCCCTTTTTCTTGAGACTCGTTTTTAATCCTTTCAATTCAAGAAAAAGGTACATGCATCTCGGCCAGTGTATTTGGGCCAGCAATTGGGTCACCTTTTTTTTGCCATTGAATTTGAGAGAAGTAGTAAATTCAGTTAAATAAATTTTAATATAACTTGAAATAATCAACGTGCATTTTAATAAAAATATATGTAAGTTTACTGTAATTATTGTCTATGCTTATGATATCAACATCATTTGAACTCTTGAAGAGTTATAAAAGGTAAATGATTGTCTGCAAAGAGATTTTTGAAATGAATGTTGTATAGCAGTTTTCCCTAGATAAATCAATTATGAAATCAAATGATTGTAAGATCTCTACAGGTTGATAAAAACTCTTTTTAAACCTCGAGAAATTAGTAAAGAAGATGAATAACCAGTTGAGAAGTACCATAATTAAGTGCTATTATGGCACTAAAGTATCCTGCTATTTTCACACGTCACTTCATATTATTTGTCATTAATCTATTAGTAAAATATAGTTCTTCAACGTTACTAATACATTAAAATAGGTTATTATGCTCAAGTATATTTAAGTATAAATGATCATTTATTCATATGCTGTTGAATATACTTATTTACATGTATAGGTACAAATGTACAAAGAGCAATGGAACAAAGCTTATTTCACTAAAATCTTCTTTACTCATGACCTTCCAAAAGGAACTGAAATTATTATCCCACAAAATCGTTCCAATGAAAATCCAGCAAATTTGTTCATTAAGTCATTTTATGCTATAAACATTTGACTTCACAAACTCAAAAATATTGAGTGATGTGGTAAAGAGGGGGTGTTGATACACTTTGTATTCTTTTTCTCTTATCTAGGTTTTGTCTCACTGGGTTTTCCTAAAAAGGTTTTTAATGAAGTAATATTAGAAAGTGTATCAATAAACTATATACTCTTTTTTTCTTCTGCTAGGTTTTTGTTCCATTGGGTTTTTCTTAGTTGAAGTTTTTTTTTTAATTAGGCATATGTTGAGTCATGGACATCTAAGGAAGAGTGTTATAAATATTATTGTGTGGATGTTCATATCTTCCATTATCTCCGATTATGTATCCTCTTAATATCTTATGTAATATCTGATATTGATCTATCTTGATACTGTAATTCATATCCATAAATATAAGGTATACTATGGAGATAATCAAGAAGAATTATTTTTCCATTGCT
>QFDD01007219.1:0-11775 GCA_006871305.1 Vachellia collinsii
GTTGGAATTAGAGGAACAAGATGAGGAAGCTTTGGAGGAAAGAAGAAGAAAAATTAGGGAAAAATTGCTCCAAAGAGAACAGGAAGAAGCTCTTCCTCAAGAGGAGGAGGAGGAAGAGGAGGAGGAAGAGGAAGAAGAGGAATCTGAGTATGAGACTGACTCAGAGGAGGAACTTGGTGGAATTGCGATGGTGAAGCCTGTATTTGTTCCCAAATCTGAGAGAGATACTATAGCTGAGCGTGAACGTCTTGAAGCTGAAGAGAGGGCTCTTGAGGAGGCTAAGATAAGGAGATTGGAGGAAAGAAAAACAGAAACAAAACAGATTGTTGTTGAGGAGATCCGGAAAGATATAGAAATCCAGAAGAATTTGGAGTTGGAAGCAAATGTTGCTGACATAGATACCGATGATGAGGTTAATGAGGCAGAGGAATATGAAGCTTGGAAAGTGAGAGAGATTGGTCGAATTAAGAGGGACAGGGACGATCGTGAGGCAATGTTGAAGGAGAAGGAGGAGATTGAGAGGGTGAGAAACATGACAGAGGAAGAGAGGAGAGAATGGGAAAGGAAGAATCCAAAACCATCTGCACCACCAAAACAGAAGTGGAGGTTTATGCAGAAATACTTTCACAAGGGTGCCTTCTTCCAGTCCAATCCTGATGACCGATCTGCAACAGTTGGAGCTGATAATATTTATACTCGTGATTTCTCTTCCCCAACTGGAGAAGATAAGATGGACAAGACAATCCTACCCAAAGTTATGCAAGTCAAGCACTTTGGTCGTAGTGGAAGAACTAAGTGGACCCACTTGGTTAATGAGGATACTACTGATTGGAACAACCCGTAAGTACACTCTCTTCAATTTTCCCTGTTTTTGTAACTATTGCCAGTCTATCTGATTATTTATTTATTTGGTAATGTTGTTTTTTTATTTGCCAACATTTTCTGTTTGATTTGACTTCCAATCTGAATGTTCATGACGCTGATCTATGATAGTCTCCTATTTAGACCTTCTTGATAATATTATGAAGTTGATTTATGATTGCCTTCAGTGATCTGTCATTTAATTGCAGCATGCTTTGATGCTTTTTGGTCATTTGATTTTCATTCATGAATCAGCCATTTAGGGAAAGAAATAATAGCCACATCTCGACTGAAAAATGATTCATTCATCCTACAAATTTCTTTACACTTTTATTTCAAGTACTGCATATAGTGCTGCAAAATATTGTGTTTCACCCCTTCAATTATTTGCTTATTATTTTTATATTTTTGGATAGAATCAATCCTTTATTTGATTATTCGAATGACCACTTAGGCTATTTGTAGACAACTGGTGTCTTATTGCGGCCCCTAATGCTCTTGTTGCCAATGTTGAATCATGGTGCAGGTGGACATACAATGACCCTCTTCGTGCAAAATACAATGAGAAAATGGCAGCAATGAATGCATCTATGTCAAAACCTAAAGGAAGCAAAAAATTGAAAGATTGGGAGTCTCGATGAATTTGTAATTTTGAAGTTTCTTTTAGTAATTTTATTAGACTAACGGTGTAGTAATAGTGGGCAACTCTTTTACCCAAGCGATAGAAGTTTAGCAACTTCTCTTGCATTCAATGACATGAGTCTTGTTCATTTTTCCTCTTTGGCCTGAGTAATAGCCGTTGATTGTAACACTTGTATGCTTTGTGATTTTTCTAAGTACTGCGGATTAATACACAATATTACAGTAAATCTATAATGGAGCATCTCAAGGAATTGTTCGGCCACTGTCTGGACCTATTTTCTTCTGAAAATGAAGGGACCCGTGAAGCTTAATTAGTTGGTGAATGTCATCTCTTTATCTCCATGTAGAGGGAGTGAGAAGCAAATCCTAAAGTCTTTTGAATGGAAAGATGTTTACCTAAACTAGGGTTATGTGTTGTAGAGAGCTCAGGAAATAAGTCTATATTGTTGACTCAAGAAAGGTGGGGTTTTGTTGAGGCATAAATTCCTTTCTTGGGAAACCCAGCTGATCTTGTCTTTGTTCTCTTTAGTGTTAGCTGATTTCTTGGCATAGCTAATGGGGATATTTTCTGAGATTCTGTTACCAATGTTTTTTCTACCCCTGAAGATTATCAATTGTCATCCTCACTTTCTTCACCATCTTGGTTCTTTGGTTTTCAAATTGAATATGCATGTTTCCGCATGGATTTTAAATTTTGAAAAATGAGTAGATTCTGTCATGATTTATAAATATGGTGAGTAGCTATAATTTGTGATTGTAACTAAATCTTTTTTTCTCCCATGTATACTTAATCATTTATTTTCATACCTTTTTCTTTTTTTTTTTAACAAAAGGGATATTTGTTATGACTTTTTTTTTCGCAATTTTTTTTATTTCATTCTATTTTGAATGCTAAATGGGTTAAAAGGAAAAGGAATTGGTTGAATACTTTCATCGTGAACATTGTTCCTACTTTCATACCCCATGAAGTTTGATCAAAACCAATTCAATTTTCTACCCCAAAACCTTGATCCTGTTGATTGTTAAACCGTTGCCTTAATCAGTCTACATTTCTGTTAACTTTGATTAACTAAATGATAAGGGAGAATCAAACTATCTTATTCTCCTCTCTTGCTGTCTCCCCATTCTGGGTGTCTTGTTCTACATCAATGTTAACCCGGAGAGGTTTTTTGTTTAGTGGTTGATGATTCTCCAGATGATTCTAGACCCGTTTATCTATGGTTGCATTCTAGAGGTTTGAAGCCAAGGCCTTTTAACCTTTTTTTGTTTTTTTAATTTTTATGATAGGGCCTTCTTCCTTTGAATTTGAAGGAAGGTGAAAGATTCTTCATAGGATCATTGTAGCTTGTTGTTATTAAACTAAAAAAAAATTGCACTTAGCATCACTTTAATAGCATATTTTATGGGGAAGGTGAATACAAACATTGGCAAACTAAAGAATTAAGCACTGTTATTAAAATAAAATAAAATAATTAAGCACCGAAGGGAATTTAAACCCAAAAAGATAGAAGCTTGGAATTTCTGTATAATTATTTTATAGACTATATTTGAGTCAATTTTTTTATATCTATTATATCAAATCTCCAATCACACATGACTATAAAATATTGGGTTAAGATACAGATCAGTTTTAAAAGTTTTCTTAGAAGAGTAATTTCGCCTTAGAATCCAAAAAACGTAGCAATCTTATCCTGGTTTAATTATGACCTTTTAGTTGATTGAAACTTACACATGACACCTTGACATGATAGTCAATGCTTCAACATATAGCCACTTTAGCTCTTCCCCTTTCTCATTACTCCATCTTATGAGTGTATTCCCATTGATAAAAAGCCAAAAACCAAAGTTCTTCAAACTTCATGCCAACATAAATCTAGAATAAAAAAAGAAAGTTCAAAATGAAAAGCCAAAATCAACCCCCAAAACAATTAGACTTCAAGCCAAATCCAAAAAATGATCAAACTTCATGCCAAACCATAAATCTGAAACAGAATTGTTAGAGCATATATAATTAGTTGTTAGTTGTTTGATTGTAATATTGGGCCAATCGGCCAAGCACGCGTGCGCACACACACACAACACTGAATACAAGTCTATAAACATAACGTGTGTACTGCACAAACATTGAATGAATGACAACTGCATTATTTAGAATTTCCCTTTCATCATGCTCATAGGTTAACATGGTATCAAAGCGCCAGGTTGCTCCAGCCTATACCTGTTCTTGATGGGCTATTCTCAAGAAGAGGCCCAAGATTGAAGCACCAGCTACCCTTCGCATAGTTTACTCATGGACATGTTAACCATCTCCCAAAGGAGAGGTCGAGATAACAGGCCGATACAAGCACATCATTTCAAGAACTCAGCACCGGCGTACCTAAGCGAACTCCCTAGAAAGAACTCAAAAAGGATTTTTTTTTCTCCATGTTCCAATGGGAAGCAAGAAAGAGGGCAAAGGATCAATAGTGGACTCACTAAGCTACAATCATCCACTATTTTTGCACCCCTCTGAATACTCAGGGGGCTTCCATCACAACTCAAGAGCTTATCAGAAGTGATGACTACAATATGTGGTCTTGGGTGATGAAAATTTCTCTCCGAGGAAAACATAAGCTTGGATTTGTTGATAGGTCATGCACAAAGGAATCGCAAGACAATGGGCTCTGTGAACAGTGGGAAAGGTGCAACGTTGTCATCCTCTCTTGGATTCTCAATAAGTTTCAAAGGAAATTGCTAATAGTGTGATTTTCTACCACAACATGCATGACATTTGGCTAGATTTGGAAGAATGGTACAACAAAACCACTAGGTTTTGAATATCTTTTCTTCATCGAGAGGTCCACTCCTTGCATCAGGACTCGCTCTCTGTCTTTGGCTACCATACAAAATTGAAAGAATTATGGGAAGAACAGTCCACCATAATGCCTATTCCCTACTGTAAGTGTGCAACATCGAAGGCATATGCAGAGGTGGTTTAGAGCCAATGATTGCTCTAGTCTTTGATGGGGTTAAATGAATCTTTTTCTAAGGCAAGAAGTCAAATCTTGCTGATGCACCCGCTGCCTTCGATAAACCAAGCCTTTAATATGGTTTTTTAGGATGAGGCCCAAAAGACCATTGCTAAGAGCTCAAAACATACTTTGTTTGAGAGTGCAGTAATGGCAGCCTGAGGAAGAGGATGAGGCCGTGGATAAGAACACACAGGACAAACCTTGGAATCCACTAACTGCCGTAAAAAGGGGCATACCAAGGATATTTGCTGGGAATTAGGTGGGTATCTAGCAAATTTAAAATCCAATAAGGGATGGCAAACACAAGAGGCGAGTGTCAATCAATTAGAAGTGCACCAGACTCGTGACAATCCAGCCACTCCTGCCTTACCCCTCCTTCACCAAAGAGCAATATGAACGCCTTCTTGAGATGTTGAAGAAAGACTCAGATGCCATGGTTCATGCACTAACGGGTACTGGTACAGGTTTGCCTTCTCATTCTCCTTCAAATGTAAATGTTAAAATGGGTTGTTGATTCTGGAGCAACCACTCATATGGTTGATAATCTGTCATTGTTAGATGAGTGTTGGGTCAATGATGGGTTAATACATACTATTAAAGTGCCTAATGGAGATCAAATAGGAGTTACTCATATTGGTCAAGTTAAACTAACTAATGACCTAAAATTGGAAAATGTTTTATGTGCCTACAATTGAAATTTAATCTGATATCTGTTCCTAAATCGATTAGACAACAAAGATGTGTTGTTGCTTTTTTTCCTGATGTGTGTTTGATATAGGACCTTCATAGTGGGAGGGTGAAGGTGATTAGTAGGATGATAGATGAGCTATACATCCTTGAAATTGGCAAAGATGCTGCTGCTGCTACTTCCCCTAGTGTAGATTTCAATTTACTGCATAAGTGATTGGGCCATACACCGCTCTCTGTATTGAAACACATTAGTTTTGTTAAAAATAGCAATGGCACATTGGACAATAATTGTACTGTTTGCATTGAATCAAAGCAAACCAAGTTTCCTTTTTCTTTTAGTTGCATTAAATCTCTTCAATGCTTTGAGTTGTTGCACATGGAGGTGTAAGGGCTATATAACACTCCTACACACAAAGGACATAATTACTTTCTCACCATTGTGGATGATTTCTCCAAGGTAACATGGATTTTTTTTGATGAAATCTAAGTCTAAAATTGTCATTTACATTCAAAATTTTATTGATTAGGCTGAGAAACAGTTCACTGCTAATATAAAAAAAATTAGAAGTGATAATGGAACTGAGTTTGTGAATGGTAGAGTTAGTGAGTACCTAGGAAATAAGGGCATAATTCATGAGACAACCTGTCCCTATAGCCCAAAGCAAAATGGAATAGTGGAAAGGAAACACAGAACTTTGATCCAAGTAGCAAGAGGTTTGATGATCCAATTAGGCATACTAGTTAAGTACTGGGGAGAGAGTGTACAAATGTCAGTATACTTGATAAATAGGATCCCCTCTAGAATTCTAGGTTATCAAACACCTTATGAAAGGGTGTTTAGGAAAGAACCAGTGTATGATAATCTCAGGATATTTGGATGCTTGGCATATGGAACAGATTTGAAACAACCAGATAAATTTCAGCCAAGAACTATTTCTTGTGTGTTTCTTGGATAAACACCAAAAAGGATATCTTTTGCTTGATTTGAGAAATTATCATGTTAATACTAACAAAAATGTCTCCTTCATAGAAAATAAGTTCCCTTTTGCAGATATGATATGATGCCTACCCAGCAAGGGGGAGTTTCCAAGGAGATAAAGGATATGTTCTTTTATGATGGAGACTCTCTCATGTTGGACAATATTAAAGCACCCTCACATAATAGTCCCACTGCACCTGTCTCTGACCAAGTGAGGACAGAACATGCTGGTCAACACCTATCACCTGTTGCAGGAGAAGTCTCACTGCCAAGACAGGTAACCAATAGTAGACCACCCAGGGAGAGAAAAGCACCCATGTGGTCTAAGAATTATATCTGTAATTTGACAAGGACAACTGCATCATTAAACACTCATCCTAATAAATGTAAATATCCTATAGAGAATTACATGTCATATGCAAAGGTCTCCAAATCCTATCTTGAGTATTTGTGTTGTGTTGATTCTGTTTGAGAACCTCACAATTATAATGAAGCTGTAAAGGATAGTAAATGGGTTAAGGTAATGGAAATTGAAATAGAGGCTTTAAATAGTAATAGGACATGGGACATAGTACCCATGCCTAAAGGATAGAAACCAATAGAATGTAAATGGGCATACAACATTAAGTTTAAATCCAATGGAGAAATAGATAAATATAAGGCTATGCTAGTGTAAAAGGATATAACCAAATGTCAGGGTTAGATTATCATGAGACTTTCTCGCCTGTGGTTAAGATGGTAACAATTAGGACAGTACTAAAAATGACTGTGATGAATAATTGGAATTTATATCAAATGGATGTGTATAACGCTTTCCTGCAGGGTGACTTAGATGAGGAGGTCTATATGACCATACCCCAAGGCTTTGAGGTTAAGGGGGGAGAATATGGTGTGTAGGCTGAAAAAGTCACTATATGGACTTAAACAAGCCTCAAGATAGTGGAATAATAAACTGTCTACAGCACTGGTGTAAGGAGACTTTATTCAAAATAAGTGTGATCACTCACTCTTCTTTAGAAAACACGGAGATGATGTCGAGATGATACTAGTATATGTTGATGATCTTATTACTGGTAGTTCAAAAGAAAAAATAAAAGAGGCAAAGAATATAATGCATAGTAACTTTAAAATCAAAGGCCTAGGATTGATGAAATATTTCCTTAGACTTGAACTTGCTAGATTCGAAAGGGGTATTGTTCTTTCTCAAAGAAAATACACCTTAGATTTACTGTTATATACAAGCATGAGTGGCTGCAAGCCACTAGGGATGCCCATGCCACAAAATCTCAAACTTTTAGCCTTTCAAGGAGGAAAAATAACCAAGTCAGAATCCAGAAAAATATCGAAGGTTAATAGGGCGTCTAATATATTTGACAGTGACTAGGCCTGATATTTCTTTTTCTGTGCAGACCTTAAGCCAATTCATGCATAATCCAATGAAAGGGCATATGGCAGCGGTGCTTAATATGGTCAAATACCTCAAACAAAGCCCTGGTCGTGGCATTTTACTCAGTTTTAAAGGAGACATAGCTCGAACCTGCTATTGTGATTCAGATTGGGGTGCTTGTGAGACCACCAAAAGGTCTATTACTGGCTACTTGGTGAAATTGGGTATCTCCCTCATACAGTGGAAAACAAAGAAGCAACATACGATATCCAGGTCTTTTGCTGAGGCATAATATAGGGCACTTGCTTCAGCCACTTTAGAAGTTGTTTGGTTGGTTGGACTCACTCAGGAGTTGGGTTTAAGACATGAGCAACTTGTGCAAATTTTTTGTGATAGTAAAGCTACCATCCACATTGCAAATAACCTGGTAATTCATGAAAGAACAAAGCACATCGAAATCGATTGCCATTTTGTTCATGAGAAGCTACAAGAGAAGCTGATTAGCCTCAAACATGTTAAGTCAAAGGATCAGGAAGCTGACCATTTAACCAAAGCTATTGAAAAAGATGTACAAAATAGGTTGAATAGCAAGTTAGGCACTATAGACATTTATAGTCCCTCACTTGAGGGGGAGTGTTAGAGTGTTAGAGTATATAGAATTAGTTGTTAATTGTTTGATTGTAATATTGGGCCAATGGGCCAAGCACACATACACACACACTTACAACATTGTATACAAGTCTATAAACATGACTTGTGTACTACATAAACATTGAATGAATGACAATTGCATTATTCAGAATTTCCCTTTCATCATGCTCTCGCTCACAAGTTAGCAAGAACAATCCAAAAAAAAAAATGAACCATGAAGGAAAAAAAATTAGTGGGTGAAGACGAAGCATTTTGAAGCATTTTTGAACAATGAAAAACCCAAAATTAGTGGGTGAAGATGAAGCATTTTGGGACAATCACTGGTAGTCGAGAGCAAGATCTAAGGAAGACAAGCCTGAGATGACCTACTACAAATTTTGTCTGAGGTTTGCG
This sequence comes from Vachellia collinsii, assembly GCA_006871305.1. Taxonomy (NCBI): domain Eukaryota; kingdom Viridiplantae; phylum Streptophyta; class Magnoliopsida; order Fabales; family Fabaceae; genus Vachellia; species Vachellia collinsii. The sequence goes on from QFDD01007219.1 coordinate 8,615, forward strand.
ATGAAGGTCTGAGTTCCCGGGTGAAACTTTGACCGACAAAACTTTGAGAGCAAGGTATGAGTTCCAGGTGACCTTCATGTGGGCTTGGTGGTTGGGGGTTGGGGTTTGTGATGATGAACTTCGTGTGGGCTCAGGGTTTGTGATAGTGCCATCGTTCATGGTGAGGTAGGAGTTGTTGCCATTGTTCACGATGCTGTAAAGCATGAGATGAAAGGGAGTTGATGAATGGGTGAAGGGAAGGTTCTAGACAAAGGAGGTGAGATTCCAAAGAGAACATTGGAGTGAGTAAAGAATGAAGATGTTGATGTGGGGTAACAAGTGAATTAATATGTTGCATCATATTCTAGATGGTAAAGTCACATTATCATTGTTAAATTTGGGGTGAGATTCCTATACTTCAAGATTTTCATAATGAAATTGTTCATTCCAAAAAACTTTTTGGACGAAATTGTTCATTCAAGATGGTTGATTACCTTAACCCAAAATATTTGATATGTTTATATTTTTTTTCCTCATATTTTATTGAAATTGTGAAAAAAAATTTTATTTACTTTTGTATTATTTGCTTTGAAACCTCGCAAGGAATAATCCATTAGATTGGATAATAGCCAAAAGAAATATAAAATCTGAGCTGATAAACCCTAATGCCCCTTTCCTTGTCTCTCCTACACAGCGTACTATCCATAAGGTTCCTCTGCAACAACACTGTCTTCAAACCCCAAATTCGCGAGTTGCTGTCCTCTTTTTCGTTATTGCTTCAATTTCTTTGTCTTTGTCATCAACTTTTTGTACTCTGTAGAATTTCAATGCCCTGAGCATTGCGAATCTGATGGGGCGTCACTCCTCCGAATCTCCTCCGCCTAGGGCTCGCGGGAGAAGCCCGGTATCCTCCTCGCGCAGAGACCGGGAAAGGGAGAGAGAACGAGAGCGAGACAGAGAAAGAGAAAGAGACAGAGAAAGGTCACCCTCTCGCCGGCGTAGGCATTCCCATTCCCATAAACATGATGTTTCTCCGGTGAAGGACCGGAGCATTTCTCCGCCGCCGTCAGAGAAGCGCCACCATTCGAGTCGTGGGTCGGCGAGACCGGTCAGGGAGAGCCCTGGGTCTCCGGTAGCTCCTACTCGCTCTCGCTCTCCTTCCCCGCGAACAAAGCGGTTGAGGAGAGCTCAAGCTGACCCTGAGAGTGAGCAGAATCATAGGGGCGGCAGAGGAACTGATAGGGATAGGAACCGGGACAGGGATAGAGGAAGGGGTTCGGATATAGATACGATGATTGAGCGAAAGGAGGAGAGGTCTTCTGGAAGGGATGACGTTGATGATAACCATGATGACAGCGGCAGAAACAGGTCTTCAAGGTCCAGAAATGAGAGGTCTACTTCTCCTGAGCATCATCGCAATGGCAGGAGCAGGCACAGATCTCTGTCTCCCCAGCAGCCGATGGCTCGTGATGAGGTGTCCGGTGATATCCAACCCTACGAATAATGCTTATAGCTCATTACGATTTTTCTATCGATTTAAGTGCATCAATTGATGGTTTTGCTGGATATTGTTGCTTGCTTAAACTACAGCTATATTTTTGCTTGTGTATTTTTTTTTTAATTTTTGTTTTGTTTCAAAAGAATGGGAGTTATGAAGGGATCCTGGTAGATTTACTCCGAGTTAACACCATTCTTTCAGTAAACTTCAGTTAGATATGCATAACATTTTGCTGAACGGAATAGTTTCACTCACAAGCCTGTAATGGTTTTTACAAGCATCTAAGTAAACTTTATGATGGAATGCATTGTAGAGGCAGCAGTTAAATTGCTATTGTTGCTTATATCCGTATAGCATTGTTCTTTGTGACTTATGCGGGGAAGTATGTATCAAATGTTATGTCAATGTATGATATGGGTGCCAAATCTGAGTATTGTTGGATGATGTTCTGTGTTCAGTCAAACGGATGGAATGATGAGAGTTGGTTGGGTTACAGAACTATGCATGATTGGATATTTATGCGCACCCCCTGAAATGAGGTTCACATCACTTAGCGGGATATGGCTTCTTGTTGTTTATCCTATGGGTACGAGGCTGGCAGCCTATTTAAGAGAGAGGATTGTATCTGATTATAAGAAGTGTGCTGCATTTTGTTTGGCAAGGACAAGGCCACAATGGTGTTGACTGTGGTTTGGAATGGGTACCTTCAATTTGGGAATAAAGCTTGAGTTTGGATTATTGATTGTAGAAGAGATTTGCCTAATAGAGGAAAATGAGAAGATAATTGAAGGCGCTTTTGCTTGAAACTAAGGGCCTGTCTGGGGAGCTTCCCCCCAGAGGGAAAACTCTAAATATTTAGATGATGGCTTTGAAAGTATACTTCTATTAGCATTAGTTAAACTGATGATTTTATTTGGTTTGTTTGGACTTCAGATCTATCCTACAAAGTTGTGATATATGATTTAGGCCGCCATTGAGTCAAACATAAAATGTGACTTTGGAAATGCAACACATAAGTTGAGATTTGTGTTGAACGATATTTTTAATTCAAATATTGAAACCAAGGTGATGATCACTAATTGGGTGATGATAATAGGTCAGATCCTGTTGTCATGTGCCCTGATTGACTGTCATTGACTGTTATATTGGGCTGTGACATTAACGTTCCTTTCTTTTTGTCATATTATGTAATCGGTGATGATAAGGAAAAGAGAAATTGAAGCCATTTATTAACGTACTTCATTAAGCATGCTGCTTGCCTCATGGAAAGCTTAGCAGTAGTGATAGTTATTGGAGTATTTTTTCTTCATTTTAATTTTTTTTATTAAAAGCGGGATGTCCCTTCTTGGGAGCATGAGATCATATAAATAATAAAATAAAATTGTATAACAGTCATATTTTTCGTACGAATACAATTCTTCTTTTCACATCAGCTTTTTTGCATGATGCATGTTCATCCCTTGTATTTTGAGGCCAGAGTGGAAGAGGAGTTGCCGATTTTTGCTCTTCATTTTTATCATCCTAGATGTTGTGGCTTTGTTTTCTAGATCCATTGTTCTTTTCTTTTCTCGGTGTTGAGGGGAATGGGGAGTTAGGCCTAGCCAATGGGGCTTTTAGAAAGATGTCAGTCCCTTATATTTTTGCCGGCCCCCCCCCCCCCAAAAAAAAAAAAAATTTTTCATGT
>QFDD01007220.1:0-13245 GCA_006871305.1 Vachellia collinsii
TTTCTCAGGCTCCAGCGATGAAATTGGACCCACCCAATCAAACGAAGCTCAGTGTTGTTGTGCGGGTCCGTCGCATGTTGCGATGTGGGTTGTTGGATCAGACGGACGGCCTCGATGTATCTGAGGCAAAAATCTATCCTCGTGGTGAATTCACCGAATCGATCACACTCTTCTGTCTATTCATCCTCTCCATTTTAACGTACTTATCCACTTCGCGTATAATAAAAGATTAGATGGGCCTTTCATTTCCCCTCATGGAATCATGATTTGATAATCATTTGGACTATTTGGATAAACATTAGCTTAACCCCCCCCTAATAAAATTACTATTAACATCTTTTTTAATAAATCAAAAATTAAATCAAACGCATTCTTTTAAACTTAAATATGCGTTATGAATCTAATTGCTGAATGAGTTATGGCAAAAAAGGACCCTAATAAATACTCACAATATATTTAATTTTCTCAACATAAATACACGCCCATCAACTTAAAACCTTGAATTTATTATGCAACAATTTTGACGAAAACTAAAATTCTTCCCATTTATTTATACTTATTTTTTTAAATATGTCATAGATTGAATAATTTCCTACAACGTTTTTTCAGCTGAGAACAAATGAAGTAATACAGACTAAATATAAATTCAAGCTTCATCAATCCCATTTTCTCAACTTAATTCCCCCCTATTTTTATGATTCAAATTCGCAACTCTATTTGATGAATATTTTACAATTTAAGCCATACTCATTAGTATTTGTGCAAAATTTAGTCAAGCAAATGAAAGGAAAAAATTCGGGGAATCAACGGTATAACAAAAAGGAAAGTGTCTGTTTTTTACGCAAGGGAGAAATGAGAATATTATTAATCACAATGGAATTTGAACCAGTATGGCCAAGTTGGCTATAGAGTGCAAGTGAGAGCAAAAATAAGATTACAGAATAGTTTTTTTCAGAGAATTCGAAGTATCCTCTATGATTGCAGAATGGAAAAAATAAATAGTGAAGATCAGAGGTCGTCGACCGTTGAGCGGTTTCAACATTTTTCTGAAGATCTGAGTATCATGGATGTTGGATTCTCAGATTACAACAACCTAACCCGACGTCCGTGGGGTGCCTAAAATGGTCTTGGATGGGTAGATGAACTCTTGGGTTGTCGAGGTGTGTGGTAGCTAACGTTGGTCAATGATACATGATCTTCCGCGGTGCTTTGTCATTGGGATGGTAGTGGATCAGGTTTTGGACCGATTTCGTTTGATGGGTCGAAGACTGATTTAGTCCAAGATATTTTTTTAGGCATACAATTAGTATTTTTTATAATGTTCTAATTAAATTAAATATATTATTTTATAGAACATACATATAATTGACGATTATAAATACTGTCATTCATTACAAATTTTATAATTTATAGTAACATATTTTATATTCACACATGTAGTATGCATTGATGATGATTTTATATTTTAGAGAAATCAAAATGTAAAAGGTTATATTAAGAGGTGGCCAAAAAAAAAAAAAATGGGAGATCCTTTCATAGCAGAGTAGCCTCCGTTAAAAAGCACAATCTGGACATTCCTGCGTTGAATTTCCCGGAGAAGGACAGATAATTCCTCATTCGTATTACCAATTCCAGCCACTTCCTTTGGTCCTGAGTCCTGACCTCCTTATCATCTCTGTATTTCTCCTTCCCCTCAATTCATTTCTCTTTGATTTTCGCTGCTTCACTCTCCCACATGATTACTGGCGGCATAAAGAAGAGGCCACGCGCCGCCTCTACTCGACAGAACGGTTCCTGCTGCGCCGTCATTGACAGTTCCTTCTCTGATGAATCCCTCTGCGTGGTTTCCCAAAAACCCCGTATCCGTACTTCTCCCTCCATTAACGCCAGTAGCGCCAGCACCACCCCCTTTTTCAATGACTCTTCCACCGCCGACCTCATCCTCCGCCTCTTCGTCGATAGTGCCTCTCCGCCTGGATCTTCATTTTCCTCCGATTCTGGCTCTGCCGACCCCGCCGTGTCTACCTCCGACCTTCACGTGTACCTTCACTCCGACATTCTCTGCCGCTCTAAATACTTCTCGGTTATTCTGTCGGATCGATGGAGCGGCCAGTCTCGTCCTGAAGAATCTGATGGTTTGTTGAAGCTTAATCTCGGGGTCCCTCTTGCTTCGGGCGCTATTCAGTCTCATCTCACGGTGCTGGAATTGCTGTACACTAATGACTTCGCTAATACTATCGACAGTGCGTCGACTGCTCTGGATCTTCTTCCGGTTGCTCTGGAATTGCTGTTCGAGGAATGCGTTCGTTCGTGTGTTACTTTCCTGGAAGCAGTGCCTTGGTCCGAAGAGGAAGAGAGAAGAGTCTTGAATTTGATCCCCTTTCTCTGCGAGGAGGAGTCGAAAGAGCTTCTTGCTAGGGTTTCTCCTGTGAGGGAGGATTCTTGCGAATCGATGCTTGAAGGTTTGATTTCCTCGGTTATTCACAATTATCAAAACGCGGCATTTGTCAAAGCGTTTGTGGCTAAGATTCTGCGGGATTTCTCTTCGAGGGAATCGGCCAAGAGAGTGCTGGAAAAGGCGTTCAAAACGTCCTTGCAGACTGCGAAGGAGTGCTTGGAGGAGTATTCCAGTCCCGACTTTAGAGGGGACCATAATGAAACGGAAGCGTTACAGAGATTGAATTTGCACAAAGCAATGACGTATGGGAGGCATTTGCAATGGTTATTGGAGAGAATGATTGAGCTGAGAGTGGCTAATGAAGCCGTTAAAGAGTGGAGTGACCAAGCGGCGTTCACAGCTGATTTGCAGAGGGCATTCCGGGATGATGCCTGGAGGAATATCGTCCCGGGCCTCCCTGCAGTTTGGCTTCGGTGTACTTACAGGTTAGCGAAGGCTGTTTCTGCGGGCGCTATTTTGGCTGCTAGACAGGTAAATGATTCTCAGCCTTGAAGCTTTTCATTCTTAATTTTAATACCTTTACTCAGTCTGTCGCATGGCATGGTTTTGAGACAGAATGTTCTACCTTTTCACCTAATAAAATTCCTAATGTATTTCTTTGCGAGGAATTTATCTGCATTATGTTCATTGCTCTCATGCATGGTTTTGTCTATATTAATCATGGAGTGTCTCTGTTGCTCCTGTATGTGAACCTGTTGGAGCTTATGGATTACAGCCACGAGCCTCTGCCACTAGTACTGATATGAAGTTGCCTATTTTATTGCTTAGATATACTCTAAAGCGCTATTTAGTGATGCTTTTAGTCTAGGTATCTCTATGTCCCTGTTCTTTTCTTTTCTCAAATATTTCTACATACACTTATGAACCCCTTAATTGATCTATTGGTCAAGTGAGTGGTCTTCAGATTCTTTCTACATTTTGGAAGTGGGGTTTCATCTACATGCATAAGTTGGGTATACTAAGGTTTAAGGATTCTTTTAAAATCTCAACCACCCATTTGTACGGGCTATGGATATTGAGTTTTCTTTATGTGAAATTGAAATGCCTTTTCTCTCTCTCTCTCTCTCTTTTTTTTTGAAGAGAGGCCTTCTCTCTCTTTTTTGGAAGAGAGGTGAAAGAAGGACTGTCTTAACTCTTGGAGAGTTAATCTGTAACAAAAGTATTTTCTTCTACTACCTGCACATGGTCATTTGATGTTGTCATGAGCTGTTAAACTTGCTGAGTAAATCAATTATTTATCTTCCCGTTACTAAGATTTACTTCTGAAAATGGTCTGTCTTGTTGGATGCATAAAAGGAATGATGATTCGGAAATGCAAATCAAATAGAACTCTCTAGAGATCATAGCTTGGCATCCTTACCGTGTATATGCCTTATGTTTTGTGATTGTGTTTGAGACACTGTATCATAATTTTGTTCATTATATAGGAATTATAGGCTATTCGGCATTACTTGCTGAGTTTTGATAGAAGCAGTACAGCTCAGTTAAGTCACATTGAGTTTGTCTTAGTTGTTACATCTTGGTATTCATCACCAAATAGCTGGTGGATATGAGTGATGATGGATGCTTGTGCTAGTCTGCTAGATATGAATAATCATGAAAAGGATGTCTTCGCGTCTGTGAAAAAAATACAGGCTCAAGGAAGGTATCTTTGATCTGGTTGTGCTTTTGAGCTTGGGCTTAAAACAATAATACTAGTTCACATTTAATTCAGACGTTCGAGTGAACTACTACTTTGCATTTGTGAGCGCATTAGAATGCTAATGTGTCCATTGTTAGTGTTGTGTTCAGGTAAGGAGGAAGCTTGTGGAAGAGTGGCTTCCTGTTCTGGTGATATGCAAAGACACAGTTTCACCAATGTCGCCGTACAAAGCCTTGTATGTGGAGCTGGAGGAAATATTCTTGACAATCATCTCCACACTTCCTTTGTCAGATGCTCAAGAGTTGTTGCCGCAGTGTCTCAGCTTCTCAACCCGAAATGTGGAAGATTGTCCTCACCTTGTCACGGCGTTCAATACCTGGTTCCGGCGTGCCGCCCAACACCTGAAACCAGATTATGGTAACAACAACTCTGCTGAATGAGTAGCTGCTAGCGTTCAAGTGTTGTGCATATGGATACCGAGTGTTTTAACATATATCTGCATATGGTTCGCTCGTGTATATACATGTATATAGAGAGAGACTAACAATATTATAGGATTATTCCAAAACCCCTTTGGCATTATCTTGATACTGCTTTCTGTTATGAAACTCATCTAACTATTTTCCGGTGGTTGTATAGCTAACAAGTTATTGTCATTTTTGGTTTGGCATGGCCTGAGCCTCTCACTCTCGCGGCCGGGGATAACTAATGTCTTGACTCAATCTGTACCCATACTTCAGATCCGTTAAGGATGGTCCATATATAGAAACGCAAGATTCATACAATATACTGTGAAATATGTCTAGCTATTTATATTCAATAGAACAATTGTTAGATGAAATTCAAGCTATCAAATAAATAAAGACTCGAGTAAATCGTGAAGGGATTCTGTAATTTAACCGATTTATCTTTTACTAGTTTAATCAATATTGAATTGTATCCACTAAAATGTCCAGGAATCATTAAAGAATAGTTTAGTTGGAAAAAAATTGTTTAACAGTTTACAATATTATGAGTTTAAATCTTATTATTAATATGATAATCATGTTGATAAACTATTTATAAATATCTTTATAAGCGTTTTCTGAATTTGAAGGTCACTCATCTTGATTAGATCTAACACATTTAAGCCCTTTTTTTTTCTTTGTACAGAGAAAATGAAGAAGGTGAAAAGAGAAAAGTGCATCCAAAAATGATGATTTTTTTTATTTCCAAGTTCGACATCGTCTTGCAATTTTCTTTTCATCCATCGTTTCATCCTAATATTAGTCCCTCAAGTCCCGTACATTCCTAATAATTAAGATAGAGATGGTGTCTTTAAATACCATTTTCTGCTAAAGAGGGACCCATTTCCCACATCAATAAATGGCGTATTAGATTGCTTGTTAAATCTCGCAGGTCAAACAAGGATAGATCATTGAATCCAAGTCAGCTTCGTTCTTTTCTTCTGACTTGGAGTGTTGTTCAAACATGTTAAACCCATTGGCGATATTTGATGAGTGAAAACTCAGAATTTTGCCAACAATTTATAATTCAATTAATCAAATATTTAAACATATCAAGCATGTATGAAAGCTCAAAAATTACATCAAGTGTCCAAAATCTTCCATACACATGAACAGACTCAAAAAAAATTAAGACATCCACAACAAGCGTCACCCACACATTAAATGCAGGAAATGCATGTATTAGGAATATATCACCTATAAGTAGATGGAATTGAACATACACTATATTTAATACAAGCATAACAATAAAACAAAACAATTATTTTGCAAAAAAGGAACTCAGCTGGAAAAACCATTATTGTGTTTGTTTCCTTTAAGATCAAAGGAGGGAGGAAGCCAAAAAAGAAGAGCTCAAACAACAAAAGACAGAGTAATTTACAAGAGGCGTCTTCTAAAGTGGCGAGTGGTTCCTTGGTAGGTTTTAATGAGCAATCCAACACCAATGCCGATACCGAGGCACACACTAAGGCCGATACCTACACCAACCCTCACACCAGCATTGAACCATGAGAGTTCTCCGTCTTCAATCTCCTCTTGATATCCTGTTCTTGTGTATAGCCCAGTGTAATCCTCATCTTCTGGTTTCTGCTGCAAATAATCTGGGCCCTGCACATTGAAGCATATATGTTGTTATTTGTTATAAAAACATATATGATTTTCAAATCCTAACTCCATCTAGTTGACAAATTGTATGTGAAGGGGCATGCAATAAAATTTCCTAGTTATAGATGTCCAAAACTTGTCAAAGGAAGAAATTTCAACTCTCGCTGGTCATGAGAAGCCAAGCAATAAACAGAAAAATGCTCAAGGGCGACACAGAGCTCCACAATGATCCATGGGTTAATGAGAAAAAGGGGGGAAATCACTATGAAGTCTCAATAAAGGAATATAATCGTCAAAAAGGCCTACAAGCAGTATGGACCTGATGTCCTTTCTTATACCGAAGCTTATCATTGTATGCTGAATTCTCACTTGCAGAGGGATCTTTTGGTGATTCCATTCCTCCTTAGAATCTCATAGTGGTATTCCAAAAGAAAAATATGAAAAATAACCCTTAGCTGTCCCTCAAAGCTTAAACACAATGCAGTTGCTTCAAAGGAACACAAAAAAATTACAGATTTTTCTTCTTTAGGCTAAGCTTCATGCAACATATGTGGATTCCACTGAGAAATGAGTGCGTTAGCAACAAAAAATTATAACATGAACACGTAGAGGTCATGATAGATAAAGCGTGGCAAACAGTGAGTGGTGAATCCATAGACTGAGTTCATACAAGTCAAGAACATCTAAAAGTAAATGTCAAACACTCATCAGCGAGCATTATGTTAACTGGGCTAATGGATCAACAAAGCAAAATACAAGCAACATAGCATATCAGAAATGAAATTGAAGAATCAATTAGCATTCAGTTACCTGCAATTGCAAAGCAAGACTTGAAGGAACATGTTTCTGGTTCTCATCAGCTTCATGCTCAGGAATTGCATCCAACACTCCCTTCCTCATGATTTTTTTTGGAGAATTGAGCATTAGTGTCTTTGTCAATATAATTGGAGTCCCTGAGAAGGAACCTGCAATGTAGACTTCAATTGTTGGAGAAGATGAATCAGGTGACATGAAATTTTTCGCCTTGATGAAGCTAGTGCCTGGAGTTAAATCTGATTCACAGTTCATGATCCACCTCTTTGAATCGCTTTCAAGACCCATGTTGTCATTACATAGTTCTAAAACCCCATAAAGCAGAAGGACATCGCTATCAAACACCTCATACTTCACACTACCACTTGTCCTTACGCTATCAGTACTCACAAATGTCACTTCTTCAGATTTTCTATCCACTCTGTCTCTTCTGAGAAGTGTTGAAACCCCATCGGAGTATATACTAGTTCGTACACCGTTAACTTCTAGAAGGGTATCAGGATTCAAAGGAATGTGGTTCAGTGCAAGAACCTCAGGAGTAGTATCATCAAGTTCACATTTGCAGACCCTAACATAGAACACTCTTATGTCAAGCCAAGGTAATGAGGCCTTCATGGAGGGTTGATAAGAGCGTCTAGCAACAATGTGTCCATTATCAATTGCTCCGTTTACATTAGCCTTATGATAATCCTCCATCATCCGGCAGCATTAATTCTCCTCCTCGCTGAGATTCTCACATCTCAATTCCAATAAAACTTGAGCCAACAACAATTCACTGAAATGATCTTGACTCATAAAATCGGTAGCAATATCAGTGATGTGAAATCTGGCCAAGTTACAAGCAAACGTTTATAAATTAGGAAGGTCTGAAATCTAACGTTAATAGAGATATGGGAAATAGTTCTGCCAACTTAAAGATCATGGATACAGCTGCTAATGAAAAAATTTAATGATACATCAACAAATTATAAATTATGCAAAGCTCATAGTTATCCAGATATAAAGAAAGGGGCAGGAACCTCCACTCAATAAGATAAGATAAACATAAACAGCTATAGTTTTAGAATCAGTAGACTAAAACCACAAAGAAGAAGAAGAAGAAGAAGACGAAGAACCCGGGGGGGGGGAACAGAAATAATTATTCACAGCCAAAAGACAACTGATTAACCAACCAAAGAAAGAAACAAACAGAAGAGGGAACACAGTAGAAAAATCTTCTGATACCAGAGGCTAGACTTGCCGAAAGAAACCTCTCTAGATTTTGACCAATTTTCAAATGAGCAGAAAAGAATACCACACTGAAGTTAATTAACCAAGTTGCCAACAATTTAATAGCAACAATCAGAAGAAAAAAAACAGCGAAGGAAATTCGAAGAGCGAGGCGACGGAGTAGGATAATTGTCACTGAAGAAAAAGTTGGATTTGCGGTGGAATTGAGAATCGGAAAGATAGAAACGCAGACTATGACAAAGATGTCGCAGTACACGAAAGGGACCAAACGTCAAAGGAACCGACCAAACGAGGACTCGCGTGAATTCGATACCACGAATAACAATTTCACAGCAAAACAAACTCACCAAGAGAAATATTGGATTTCTAAAGTGCCATATGAATCGAATATCGATCTTACAGCTAGTTCTGTATTCGATTCCTCCAACAGAACAAAAATAACCTTTTGGCTCATAACCAGAATCGCTGCAGCGAGAAGAAGAATCTAATCGAACAGAAACGAACTCAAGCCCTCAAATCTCACAACTCGACTCTATGAACTCCTCTTCTTTCAATTTGAAACCGTCACTTATATCAAAGTTTTGACGCACAGAGAAGTTGTGGAAGATCCGGATCGATTCTAACTTCTAATTGGGATAGAGGACTTGTTCTGCCCCAGATATTCCTGGGATCTTATCCGCAACACAGAATATACACTTTCACAGGAACAGCGTATTGAATAAACATGGACAAGCTTGGTATTTTATGTCTATGCTTTCCCACGATGAAGACGAATCACAAATTATGTTGAAGACGAATCACAATTTCTTGGCCACATATCATTAAACCCATAAATTTTGTTTTCTATTTATTAAAACTTTTTTATTCATTTATTCCCACACAAAATATATATATATATATATATTGAAGAGCCCACGTGCATTGCACGGGCTTCGTTGGTTACTCGCAAGATCGTCTTCGTCCTTATCTTAATCGGAAATATCTTGGTCTCTTTCCTTGCCTAACTTTGCATGCTAAATAAATTGTATCTGATTCTGTCAAAATATTTTTACGTTTGAGAGCATGTTTGTTAATCAATTCTGAAAATAAATTTTACATAAATCGAGATAAAACTCTCTTACATACTTACCTCGGATTGTGTAAAATCACTTTTTAAATTAAGATTTTGTTGCTTCCCATACAAGTTCTGAATGGTTCTATGTTAAATCACTCAACTACTTTTAAAAAGGTTATATGTGAATGTAACTTACTCTGAGGCTATATGCATAAAAGGAATTTACTTATTATGAAAACAAGAAATAGATAGAAGGCTGCAATGAAGGAGACAGGAAATAAGAGTGTATTTGAAGATAAAGGAGAAGAATATTTTCATTTACTTCAGGTTTATAACAAACCAACTATTTATAAGCATAAACTTTTAAACTCTATCTTAAGAGTTACAATAAAGATTAAATCTACATAACTGTATAATACATGATATGTAGAGGTTATGAATATTAATAATTAAAAACTTTTAAGAAGCCATTCATGTTATATGTTACATGGTTTTTACGGTTAAAATACCAAAAAAACATATTTTGGAAGATTGTGGACATTTATACTTAATATTCTAATATTTTATAACACAATGCATTTAAGTAATGCAATATCAAATGATTAGTGAGACGATTTAGTTCACAGGTGTGGCTTCTCCTTTTAACGCATATCCAAATGGTTGTTGTCTTACGTTAAAGTATTAATTAAGCATGGAATATCAGGAGATCTTGGGCTTAGCGGAAAAGTGGAGGCATGTAAGAAATTAAAGAGGACGTGACACTTCGGGTTGGGAAGAAGGAGTCATGGAGTAGATGGACAGACATACAGACGGGTAGATAGGGATGTCATCTTTTGTCAATGAGTTAAGGGTTTATTTGGGAAGTAACAAAATCTAGGTTTTAAACCTTGGTTTCACAGAATCTGAGATAAGTATGTGAGAGAGTTTTATCTCGACTTGCGTGAAAGTGATTTTGGAAATTGATTCCCAAACAAGCCCACGGGGAACGGCTTTGTAATCTATAAATTGTATATTTAATTTTTTAAATTTGTAATAAATTTAATTTCAACCCCTTAAATTTAAAAAGTACATTTTTAATTATTTTAAAAAAACTAAACGTGTAATTTTTAAATTTGAGAAATTATAATAAGATTTGATATAAATTTAAAAGATAAAAATAAAAATGTAAGGAACGACTGTATAATCTTTAAAATATATATTTGATCATTTAAATTTTTTAATAATTTTTTTTTATTTTTAAGTTTAAAAATGTACTTTTAATTATCTGAAAGAATTAAACGTGTAATTTTTAAGTTTAAAAAATTAAAACGAAATTTGATATAAATTCAACCTTAAAAAAAAAAAAAGCATAATCAAAAGAATTGGAAATGGCCAGCACATCACGTGACACTCGTATGGCATAATGTCAACATGGTCCCCACCCATGCCTACTTATGTAATCTTACCAAATGAATTCTCTACGGCTCCTCAAATCCCTCCGGTCTTTCCTCTTCTTGGTTAGATTATTGACGGTTGACATTAACTCATGAGGAGAGAACGCGTCAGGAAATGAATACCATGCACCGGAGGGACATAGAACTTATAGTATCACCTCGAGAAAGCCAGCTCCAGCAGGTAGAATCAGCTGCAATGCCGGAAGTAAGCCGAGCATTAGCAATGGCCGTATGAAGAGGCATCATAGACTTAACACTTCCCAGTACAGACAAATTAATCCTTCAACAACCATAATTCAAAATGAAAACAAAGCAAGATAAACGCAAAATTGCAGATCAATATGGAGAATGGAGCAGTTACAGCAATAATTATGAAGTTCAGCTTAAAAGAATTCATTATTGAATATTTTTTCCAGTCAATAAAGCTGATATTGGCATCAAAATGATTGAAACAAGTAGAAATTAGTGGAGTTAAATATGAGGTTGTGTGCCTAGAAGTGTGAGGGATGATCATGGACGAAGGTGAAGAGAACGCAGCCGGTAAGGATGCAGCACTTTGATGTTTTTGGATGAAGCTTCTAGAATGATTACTGATAGACCTTGAGCTTACTCTTAGCAATGATTTAGGGCCCGTTTGGTTGCCGGAAAATCTAGCATGTGAAATGGCAACTGAGTCATTTTCTATTAGTGAGTGTGTTTGGTACGCCCTTTTTCCTTGAAGATGATTTCCGGTGGCAAAGAATTTTCCTTCATCCTTGGAAACTTGCTTCCCAACACTTTTGGTGGTGACCAATTTTCCAACTGTAGGAAATTCTCAATTAGCCCTCCATCTTTTTCCTCACATTTGATATTCCTTTTGCAACACCCCCTTAATCAACTTCTTTATTCACTTGCCCATCTCTGCGGCATTTTGAACAGAGATTTATGGGGTTTTAAACTTTGAAGTTGTTGGTGTAATGCCGATACTCTTCAGATTTGATGGATCTGTTCAAAACTAGAAGATTGAAACCAATTTTTGTGAAAAAAGGAAAAGAGAAACAAGATCGGTGGGGAGTAGTAAGATTACAGAAAAGGGAGTAAGGTTGAGGATGGGGAGCACTACAATGTTCTTTCTCCCAATCAATTGCACGGATTCCAGGCATGAGAAGGCAAGTGCCATAATCAAACAAACATCCAAGAACGAAAGGAAAAAAAAATTCTTTCATGCTTGAAGGGGAAACTCATTTCATTTCAACATATTCGTGATGGTTCGATGTCGGCTATGAAATCCATCACCATACTGAACAGATTACTTGCATTTACATGGTCCAAATTTTGTTTTGGATTTTTTTCATTGAAAATCTGTTTTGAATTTATATGTGTACACATGATGATTAATTCGTTTTGGAATAATTTTTGAACCTTCAAAAGTCTTCTTACATTTTTGTTAGCAAGGGTAATATAGTTGTTTTACACAATTTTTCTATATACCTTACCACCATTTTAATCCAACCAAATATAAATTTTTCTATCAAATTATTTTTCATTCAAATACATATCAAACATCCTATGTAAAGAAAATTTTCTTTCTATTCCTTTCCATTCCATTCTATTTATTTCCATTTCCATTAATTCTTTGATCCAAACATGCCCTGCCATTACAGAACAAAGCCATCGATGACTCGGAAATTCTGATCCCAAGCTAGGCAAAGAAATGATCGAACCAACAAGCTAGCTTAAAAACCCTACACCCAACAAGGAAGCGAAGCTTGTACGACGTCTGAGTATGTTTGAGAATAACTTTTGGACAGTGATTGTACGTAATTCGAGAAAAGTATATAATGAAAGTTTTGTCTCGATTTATGTAAAAGTATTTTTAAAAGCTGTTTCCAAACATGCTTGAGTCGTATGCTTTTTGTTTCATATTTTGACTTCCTTTCCTCTTCCATCTCCCGTTTTGACTTTCAACTTTCTAATAACTAAGCAATTTGGAGGCTAATGTTAAGTTTTATTTTTTCTGCCCAACAATAGTTTTTTAGTCTTAGCTGGGCCGGGCCTGATTTAGTGGGTTTAATAGTTAAAAGTTACATGGAATATGAACCAGGTATCAAAAATAAAAAATAAATGGAATATGTACCCCAACAAAAAAAATAGTTAATGGAATAATTGAAAAATCGGTCGGACCACGCTACAGTTTGCCCTGGCCTGCGTTCTCTTCCTCATCGTTGCAAGGGGAGAGCAGAGGTAGACTGATAATGGCGGAGGAAGCAATCCTCGGTTACCTGGAAAAGGTCGAAGTAATTTCAGATTCCGGTATCTTTGCTTCTGAACGTGGAATTGACCACAATGAGATCGTTAATGTCATCAAGAGCCTCCACGGTTTTAGATATGTCGACGCTGAGGTGCCATAAATTTCTTCTTAGTCATTACCATCTTTATGTTGCACTCGCTGCTTCTGGATTCGTGAGAGTTCTTAATTGTCCCTGAAAGCTTGTCGTCATGGTTCTGTATATAAATTACACCTT
>QFDD01007221.1:0-12095 GCA_006871305.1 Vachellia collinsii
AAACTTATTAAAATGTTATCAAGCCAAAATTTCAAACTGGAAGCTTAAACACCTTGTCTCATTCATGAGCACCGTAAGGTATGATGAAGTAATTAAATGGAGGGTGAGTAACATAGGCATGATAATATGAAGGGGTGGCATGCACCCGCTGGAACTGGAAATATATACATAGAAGAGGAGTGAAATAATGTCTATTGATTATGCTGGCGTTGATTAGTATCATGAGAAGATAAATGAAAAGTGGTGATCAGATCTTGTTGATCTTGGCTAGGATAAAGATGAGGAGATGAGGAAAAAGACCGTAGAAAAAAAGGGAGAAAGGGTTTTAACTTTTAAATAATGAAGAGGTACCATGAACTATTGAAAAAATGTCACGGGTAATTTAATCCAACTGCAATAACAATTTTCTTTTCCCTTCAAAAAAAAAACTCAAATTTTGGAGGGTAGAGAAAGAAGGGGAAGGGTGAAGAAAAAGATATAAATTGATACCTCACCTCTCATTTTTTTCAACCAAAACACTTATCTTCATCACATCCCTAACTTAGAGCTTGTTTGGGAAACACTTCCCAAAATCACTTTCACGCAAGCCGAGATAAAACTCTCTCACATACTGACCTCGGATTCTGTGAAACCAAGGTTTGAAACCTAGGTTTTATTACTTCCCAAACAAGCCCTTATACTACCTTCCACTCTAAAAACCCCCCCAACCAATCAATGCCTACGAATGGTAAATCAATGGGTCACGAAAGGAAAATGGATCTCTCCGTTGGGCAACGGCAAAATGATACTAGTATAAAATGTGATCTTATTTGAAGTGATGTGTTTTCATGTGTTTGAAAGTTAATTGAGTGGGCAACATTATTTGGGATTATTTGTTGGGACATCTAGATGGATCGATGTAATCATCTTTCTGATGCAATTTCACGTCGTAACCACACGAATGCGACCAACAGCTTTTACCAGGCAAGTTGGGATGAGGACATGTTAAAACTTTGTAATTCCCAATCCCCACAGTATTTGACCCTTTGTCTGCGTGTCCCCAAGAGAGAAATACTATTTACCTTGGAGGTAGATGGGTCTGTCAAACCGAAAGGGAACAATGATTGTGGTCGTGTACTTTGGAACAATGAAGTTGGATGGGTCTGAGGATTTTGCTACAAACTATCCGGAGTCCCTCCTATCATATCTGAGGTATTAGACATTCTTAGTGGCATCTATATATGCTGGAATAGAGGATATCGAAATATTTTAGTTTCTTCATACTATATAGTGGCCATCAACTTACTTACAAGGAGTTGTGACATTAGTCATCCCTTCTGAGATGTCGTTGAGGAAACCCACAAGTTTTTGCATCATGATTGACAAACTTGTTCAGTTCACAAGAATAGCGAAAGACATCACTATACAGATTATTTAGATCAAATGTCTTATAATTTATCTCAAAACTTTTGCATCCTTGATTAGACTCCACGTCTTGATAGGATCATGGATTATGATAAAGGATGATGTTTGCTGTTTTTCATTTCAGTATCCATCTTTGATTAATTTGTATCCAATACTATTAAAAAAAAGTTGATGTCAAGTTGTCAACCGCTGTGAGATAGAAATATATTGATTATAGAATAATGGTAGAATTTAATACTTATAAATAGACATGATTTATTTCAATTTCTGTGCTTTATTTGTTTTTTATTAATTATTTAAAAACACAAGAACTATAGAACACCAAAAGCAGTATTTGATTAACATTTTTCTCAAGAAAATGAGTCCATATCTCCGAATATCAGGGGGGAAATCAATGGAGGAGCTAAATTTCTCAAAGAAACAGGAAAAGATATTTATTTAGAACATCCTACTCATATCCTTATCAAAATATAATAAGAAAATCTAAATGCATAACTGGGTCAAAATATTGATAGAAAAATTTCAGTGACCGCGATACTTTCAACCTACCTATTGATTATTATTGGGCATTCTGCCTGGAAAAATAATTTCAACATATGGGTTCCCTTATCTAACTGAGTGATGCATATTAAAAAAGACAGGATAATCAGCCCAACAACTTTCAGGTAAAGAAGGAGAGCCTCTTTTTGATTTTACACTAATTCTTTCACCGCCGTGTTTTGTTTTTGGGATGAAAGAGGCAAAGGCATTAAAAGACTAGAATAACAAAGTACATAGCTAACAAGCTATGTTAGGAAACAAGCCTGCGGATATCATTCGTGCCCCAATGGCAGAACTTGTGAAGGCAGCAACGAGCACCTGGCCAATAAGGGGAAGACTGACCTGCTAAAAAAGGAACAAACGACACAGGCAGCAACACCGAACTTGACTCTTGCATATGTACCTTGGAGATGCCACCCAAGCCTTGAAGGTCCCTCCAGGCATAAAGGACTCCCCATTGAGCCATCTGAAGTGGAAATTTCCAGTGTGCTACACAGTCGTATAAGTGAAGGAGAGGGTTAAGATTAATAGAAGACTTGCCACTATAATGTAACAAATCCAGAGCTTGGAAGGAGTAAAGCTGGGGAGCAATTTATAACAGGCTGATCATCATCAGTAACCCAAAATCTAAAACAGTGCTTCAATGAGGAAACCCAAATCGGCCACTTGAATTCCATTTAAGTTGCTGTTTCTTCCCTCTCACCTCCAGCTGATTCTGTCCATTCTGCTTCGGCAAACTGGCTCCAAAAGGAACTAGTCCCTGAAAACCATAATATAACACATTAAACTTTATAGATACACCCTTATTCACAGCCTGGAGAGCTCATAAAAAATACGCATTCATTTATCTAATGCTGTCTAATCATAATCATAAGGAATGGCGTTGGTAGAAATTTAAGTATTAAAAGATAACATCATGCATATTCAAATAAGCCTAATGTGGTTGAATTACGAATGAATAAACCCTGAACGTAACTATGTAAATGACCCCCAAATGCGTTGGTTACAAAGCATACGTTTCAGTTACAATGACATCAAGTTAATATAATTTTAAAGTCTTTTCATACTTGCATGAGAGATGGCAGGTTTCGGAGGGACAAAGACCATTTGAATTGAATCACCAGATATCTATATATATCTATAAACCTAAAGAGTTCACATGCTTTTTTCTTGGGCATCACAAAAGTCAGCTTTTGTCACATGGTGAACAACCATTAGCAGATTCTCAGTGATGAGGACAGATGTGATGAACTTGCTGTGAGAAAGATATAATACAGTATCCAATAAAAAAAATAATTGCATCTATGAAGAATTCATCAAGCTGGCCAGAGTAATCGGCATATCCTCACATGAACATCAGTTCAGCAAAACATAGCATAGATGGAAATGCACCAGATAAGACTCCTTAATCAAACATGAATTAGCATGAAATTTTCCTTACCAGTATTTTATCAATCCATCCCAGCCACATGTTGCTACTTTACTTTGTTCCAATGGGTGCCACTCACATCCAATGCAAACACCTTCATGACACTTGAGAGTTCTGAATACTTTGCAACTCTTCCAATCCCAGAACCAACACTTACCCTCCCCATCTCCAGATATGACGAAGCGCCCATCTGGGGAAAAATTCACCTGACATGCATATCCGGCAACAATGTGTCCAGCAAACCTCTTCTTCTTGTTAAGTTGGAACTTCTCCCTAGTGCTATAGATAAGTATTTGATTATCCAAGCTTTGTGCAGCTAGCCAATTGGAGTTGGGATGAAGTGAAATGGATGGCATAGAGTGCATGTGAGGTTCGCTAATGTACTTAATGACCACAGGAATACCAAATTCCCATACTCGGAGAGACTTGTCATCACTGGAAGTAACAAATCTCCTGTTGTTATCAACAAATGTGATGGTATTTACAGCCCCCAAATGTTGATCATACTCTTGTGTTATTTGCCCAGTATTCATATCCCACTGAACAATCTTTTTATCACTCATACCAGCCAACAAAACATTCTGCTTATCCTCATCAGGATTAAGCTTGACCACATAAGGGATTTTCCCAGTTGAGAAAGTTGATATGACTTGACCTGTCTCCGTATCCCAATACTTGATATTCTTATCATAACCAGCACTCAAAAATTTAGTCCCATCATTACTAAAACATATGTCCCTTACTGCTTTGGAATGGCCCATATAAGTTCTCATACATTTACCGGAATTGAACACGTCCCAAATCTTCACCTTTGTATCCATACTCGCCGAAAGAATCAAATGCCCATACTTAGGGAAGAACCGTATGGCAGATACGCCCTTGGTGTGCCCACTCCATGTATGTACAAGCCTTTTAGGAATATAACAATGATCATTAGTGGGCTTTGCATCCTTCGGAGGTGCAATCCAAGACCTGCCCTGGTAATCTCTTTCCTCCTTCCCGTGAAAAGTACTCTTGTCTTTAACAACCTCTCCTTTCTCACCTCCAAATCCACTTCTTTCTTCTCCTTTCTTCTTGGCGTACTCTTCTGCATATTTCTTCTGCTCCTCGGTTAATTCGGTTTGCAAGCCTTCCTTTTTACCTGCCCATGGGCTCTTCTTATTCTTCATTAACCACGTATCAGTGGCTGGATTATCAACCTCAATCATATCAACATCCTCACTCTCTGCATCCTCTTTGTCCGCTGATTCTTTCTTCTTTTCAAGCCTCCTCTTCTTCTGTTCATGCTGCGGTATGTTGTAGACAGAAACCCCATCATTCTTTTGCAGTGCCTCCACGTCCCCAACATAATTATACCCAGCAGAGGCTGACGGGTCGGCGGCATAACCAAACTTGTAGAAAGTATTGTACTGCTCATCAAAAACGAAGGGCTCAATAGAGGCGTCTTCTACGAAACCCAGCTTGTGATTGCGCATACCTTGGGCAATGCCGTCCTTGGCGTATGGATGCGCCGGGCCGTGAAGAGGCGCCCATAGCTGGTCGTAGGTGGGGTTGAAAGGGACAACGTGCTGGGTGGGGTCGATGGGTTTTGAAAGGGTTTGATTCGCTTGAGCGACAGTGAGTGCAAGCATGGTGTCGTCGACCTTGGGGGCGGCAGATTTGGCTGGAAGAAGGCGAGGGGGGGAGGATTCAGGAGAGGGATTAGGGTTTTGTTGATCGTGGTTATCGGATTCATCCGAACCATCGTCGCTGTGATCTGCATAGTTGTGAAGAAGATCCATTGAAATGTTGATGGTGAAGAATTGGGAGGAACAAATTCAAACAGCAAAATAAAAAACTCCGAAGTCCCAAAAATCAGCAGACTTAACTGCGGTCTGCGGAAAAGGCCGAAAAAGAAAAACCTAGAGCGGGAACGACCTCGAATGGCAAAATCGTCTGTGCGGCAGTAGTGATCTTATTGTTAACAGTCGTTAACAGCTCGGGGCTAATAGTTAAAATGTGAAAGATGTGTTGGTAAAAAAAAAAGTGAAAGATGGGGCAATATGGGCTAAACCAAAATCAAGGAGCCGGTTAAAAAAAACTAAAATTAAGGGAGTAGTAAAATTCAGGGTAGTTCCCACAATTTGGGCCATTAAGTACGTCATCCACCACCTTTGGATCAAACTCTTCCAACAAAGTGTGTCTTACGATTCTTCCAAGCCCAGTAGAGACCCAAACGCAGAGCCATTATGATTATAACAGAACCCAACCTCGTCACAAACTCTGAGCTGTAACTTTATTATATAACTAGTACCTTTATTATATAAATCATGTTTACTCAAAATAAAATTTATTTCATATAATTATTTTATAATTTATAAATTGTAAATTACGTTAAAAAATTGTATTTTAACGCTAATCCAAATAGGCTTATAATGACATAGATATACCACCCATGTCAAAGTACTTCCTTTATTTAAGAGCCAATTAAATTTTTGTCAGGAGATTACTTATATTAATTAAAAGTATTTATATTTATCATTTTACTTCAAACTAATTACATATAAATAAATACTTAAAATGATGTATTTGGCTTCTTTAATCTCACAAAAAAAAGTTCACTGACTTTTATATTAAATATTGGATGTAATATATTTAACTGCCTCTTCTTAAAATGTCTTCTTTTTATCTTTCTTCATACAATTTTTTTTGTTCTCCACAGGATTCACTAGAGCTTTACCCCAACTACATTCGAATCCAACTCGTGTCGCACACCTAACTGTGATGGGTGAATCTTCCAACGATAATTTCTGAATACGCTAAAGCAAAATCAAACCGTTTACCATTTGGACCAACCCCATTGGTTTCACACAAATATTTTATCCATGACAAAAATAACAAAACGTCATGAAAATATCTAGACAGCTTCTGGCCCATACTTTTCCCAAAAGGATTATTGGGAGTCTAAAATATTTGCATCCAAACACATCCTTGGTTGAGGAGGAGTCATGCACTTCTCAAAATCTTACCTCTTCTCTTAGAGCTCATTTGGATGGATGAAAATTAAGCAGGAAATTGGAAAATCTAGATTTTCTATTGATCAGATGCTTTTGGTTTGCCATTTTTCTGGGAAAATGATTTCTGGTGGTGGTACATTTTTCCATTATATACTGGAAGCCCTCTTCTCACCAAAAATGGTGGGAAGCCAATTTCCAATGTCTATAAAAAAATACAAAAGATACATTTACCTCTGAAATGTAAATAAAAACTCGTCTATAGTCAAATATATAAAATTATATAGTGTAATATGGTCATTTAACATAATTTTCTTACCTATTTTCTCACCATTTTAACTCAACCAAATAAAATTTTTTCTATCAAATCATTTTCCATTTCAGTACATACCAAACATACCATTCTAAAAAATTTTCCTTTCTCTTCATTTCCATTCTCATCAATTCTTTGATCCAAACAGGCCCTTAGATATAAGAGTTGGACAAATTATTTATATTGACAATAAATATTAGATTTCAATTTATTTTATCTCTCATATTTATATTTTTTAAAGTTTTATCAAGAAGCTGTTGTAATGCATATGATTATAAATAGTATTTTAATACCTTTACTCTTTTTTTAGAATCTGTATAAAGGTGAAAGGGGTTTTAAATGTTAGCTAAAATCCACAGGTGAATTTCCCGCAGCACCATTGGGGAAATGAGGAAAATGTAAATAACGGTGTCTGTCTGTCTGCTAGTATTTTCTTTCTTTCCGTTTTGACCTTTCACGTTGTGGGGCAGTGTACTCAAACTGCAGAGGCGTGAAGGAGAAACAGAACCATGTGACCCTAACGAAATCACGCTGAAGGGGCACATGCATTTATTTTATCTTTTTAATACTGTGGACACATGCTTATTAAAACACAAGTGCTTTTTTTTTTTTTTTTTGCCAACAAACACAAGTGTTGCCACTTGCAAGTGGGACAGAACCCTAGCAAAGTAGCAATTCACGATCACCTGTCATTTCTCATTCACGCAAGCGAATCCAGGAGGAACCTCAGCAGATTTTTTTTTTTTTTGTCTTGTCCATTTCTGATAGATCATAGACGGATACCAATAACTTTCTTCTTTCTGGTTTAATTACATCATATTTCAAAATACCAAAAAATCTCGCTTCATCCAGAAATCTAGGTATTGCGAAGCCATAACCAGTCCAGTCACATGAACGGTGTGCGAGTTATGTTATTGATACGTTATAAATAATATAGTTTTATAATATACATGTGTGTGTGTGTAAAAGATCAGAAGTGGTTATCCTAGGATAAAATGGATTGAAATTTATTAAGACATAATTGTTATTAGTTTATATTTGTAATTAATGTACCGATGTATATGGGTCCTAATGTAGTATTGTCTCACTGATATATAGTGAGAAAAGCAGAACACATTATTTATTGCCTCAGCATATTCTTTTCAGACTCGGTCATTTTACCCGAAAGCCTTTCTAACTTGAACAACTGCTGGCAAATAAAACAAAGAAAATCAACTATCATCAAACGTGGAATCTCTAGGTTTTCAGAGTGGTATTTGGAAGAAGGGTATCTAAGGAAGAACTTAACGAATAAAAACAGTAAGAGATCTTGTAAGTCAAATATTGCCCGTGGTTCCAGTTCCAAAAGCATACCAGAGTGGCGGAGCTATAATTTCAATTTGCATTTCTGTGAGGCGTCATATAATTACTTCATAGTAGTGCTGTGATGGCCCGCCAAACAGTTTTTTGCCAGCTTTAAATTTCTTGTGGCTTTTGTTCCGGCAAGGCCATTTATTGACCTTCAATTGGACGTATCCTCCCCACTGATATCTCACTGCAATAGGGGGGAAACAGTGAAAGAGATGGTGTTTTGAAATTTTATATCACGTTCTTATAATTTGATCTGATATCTTGGACTCGATGGAACAACTCTGAACCTCTACTTCGGTCGGAGTTTTAACTATTTTAAGTTTGCCGTGGAGTATCTAATTATAGAGCAAGAAAATTTGAAATTAACGGCCCCTGAAGCGTGCTCATTTTTTTGCCACCATTAATCATCTCTAGACGATGTATCAGTAAGAATTTAATTGTCGATTTATGAATTGAGGAACTAGCTAACACAAAGTGCTCTTTACATTCTCAATATAATTCTGGCATACATCTCAGAACATAGCAAGAAAATACAAATTAAGATTGAGAAGGACTCACTTGAAATTCTCAACGCCCACATAAAACCTCAGGTCCGGGACGCACATGCAAGCCAATTGTTCACACGCCCTTATTTATTTTCTCCATCTTCAACTCGCTTAAGAGCATTGCACACTTATCAATTATTATTAAATCACACACACACACACACACGCTGTTTTTTGCCCTGGACCAGATTGATTAGTGACGCGAAGCAAGCTAGTTTTGCTTGGGGCAGGGTGGCCATTTCCAAGCCTTGGGAGAGAGTGTCTTAAGAACTGCATTCCTCTCGAAGAAGTTGGTTGGCCTCAGCTCAAACGAAGTGCTCAATAATGGCATTATTGGGAAGTCCTCTTGTGCTGGGACGTGGTGAATCCCCACCACGTGCCACAGCACTATGTCCTTGTTCTCTATATTCCTGTTCCTGCAATATTCCATTCGTGTCGAATACCTCAGTTGTATTTATATATACTTGTCATTTTTATACACAAAATGGTTTTTGGCAGAATTATTATGAGTGTGTCCAGAAAGAATATATTCACCAAAAAAATTCTAATGAGAGGGGGCAAAATGAAGACATTGTCATTTTCTGTACTCAATTTTTCATTATTTGCTGCTTAGTATGTTAACTTTTTAGTGATCCCGTTTCTTTTTTTATATACTCATGATAATTTTCCCATAAAGTTTTTAGGTATGTCGATGGATGAATGTGAAGAAAGAAGAGGGAAAAAAAATCTTACTTTTTAGTCCAAACGGCCAAGTTATCTTCTCCACGGCTCTGATCAACGTACAGTCCACCAGCCCACTTCTCGGTCCTGTTATAAGGAGTAACCCACACATTATGGTTTGTAAAAGCTCCTCGCATTTGTGGGTAATCATCTTCAGTCAAAAGCGGATGCGCTGGCATCGCTGGGATGAGGCGGTAGCCGACTTCGTTGCCGACGGAGGTCTTCTTGTTAGGGTTCACAATAGCTAGCTCCGACGGGCTAACTCCGAGCCTGATCTTAGCTGCAGATTCGTTCTTCAGTGTTTGAGCATCAGCTATCCAGTAGCTCTTTCTTTTTGAGCTATCGTCTGTGACTTTCACAGACTTCAAATCTGTCTTCACGAATGAGTTTTCTTCACCGTCAATGTCGAGGTCAAGGTGGTAGATGTAGAAGTGGTCGTGGTATACTCCGATGCTGTTCTCCGACACCAGTGTCCCGTGTTCTTCTTCCTTTATTTCGTCCTTGTGCTTAATGTCAACTGCCTTAATTTCCAGCATTCCAGAGAGTGCAATCTATTGAACAGAAGAAACATTAGTAACCATTTCCGTCGAATGTTTGAGAATCGAATGTTCTTATTTTCATAATGAAATTACTGTACAATTTAACGTTGGCGACTTAATTTTTTTATAAACTAGCATTTTCATAGTGTAATAGTACATAAGTTTTGAAAATAGTTACACAATGTAGTAAAAATTTTAGTTTTAAGTTACTACAATATTTGTTCCATCAATTTATTATTCTCTTAGTTTTGGCTCTTCAAATTTTAAAAGATATATTTTGTTCCTTCAAATAAATTTTATTCAGTTTAAAATATTAATTCTATAATTTAATAAATATTTGGACTGTTTACCCAACACCAAAACCAGTTTAAACTTGACAGTAAATGAGGAACAACTGGAACGACAAAAAGTTATATTAACCTCTGAAATTTTTAATGCAAATTCGTATTAAAGTTTTAAACCGTGATATTTACAATAATGTTTGACATGTGATCCACGTTGGCATGTGACTTTTATGGGCTTTTTAAGGTAAATACTGTGAACAGTATTTTTATTTGCCCAAATGCTACACTTTTAAAAATATTTAGGTAAGTATTACAGTTAAACTCATTCTTCAGATGAACGAATTTAAATTTGTACTAAACTTGTTCACATGAAGAATGAGTTTAGTACATATTTTTTTTATTAAAAAAACCAAGTGAACGAGTTTCGAGTTGGACCCCCCACCGACCCACCCAAATAAAAAAAATATTTTTAAATCTATTTTCAGCAAAAAAAATTATTTTTAAATCCCTTCAAACTAACCCTTTAGGAAAAAAATAAATTCCTACAAATTATTTTGATAAAAAGACAGACATGAAAAATGAACAAACATTCCATTTATAATTTGTACACTCTCTCATTTTTTGGAGTATCATATCATTCATATTATCTCCAATAAAAATATTTCAATTGTCTTTGTTATTTATTGCATATCCAATAAAATTTCTTGATTATTTATTTCTTTATAACTTATTTTAATATACATATGTAAAATCTAAAATAAACAAATGGAATACTTCTATTCAAACCAAGTGAAATCCAGAAAGGTATGGTGCTTGTAACTACTCATAAATACTTGTAAATATTTTTTTATTTGAGGAAGAGGAGGGGGAACTCGTTCCTTGATGAATAAGTTTGGGCTCCCCACATCCTCCCAAAACCCCTTGGGGGTTTTTTTAATTAAAAAAAATATATATTGAACTCGTTCTTTAAATGAATGAGTTCAGTACAAATTTAAAATCGTTCATCTAAAGAATGAATTTAACTATAATATTTATCTAAATATTTTAAAAAATGTAGCATTTGATCAAATAAAAATACTGTTCACTGTATTTACCTGAAAAAACCGATTTTGATGTATGTATGAAAGTGACGTATTCGGGCAAAAAAGAAAGCGACGTATCGTTATGCTTTTACCGGTGAAGTGATGAAAGAGAGAGTAGGTATGATACGTACCCCTAACTTGAGGGACCCACTGGGCTTGAACTCCCAATCGATAACGTTGTCGTAGTTGCCCACAGTCACCACCGATCTCACCACCAAGCTCACTTCTGACCTCACCTCTCGTAGCTATCAACATTCAAGCAACAGCCCCCACCAATTACATTACGACATTTTTTTCATCACAGAAGCATGCGACGATACAAAAAAAAAAAAGCAAAAAACTCACAGGTTGATTGGGAATGCCAGACTCGGTGTGACGCCAGGAGATACCGCCGTGCTGTTCAAAGATACAGAAGGCGTTTTGGAGGAGGGAGGGGTTTCCGGCACGGTCATGAAGGTAAGCATCCATGAAGTGAGCATGAGGGGGGCAATCTCGGTCGGGCTCCAATGAAACCATGGACTGCCCGAACCCGAACTCGCCGGCGTCGAAGAATGTCTTGTAGTACCACTCGTCAGAGGGATCCTGGTACGGCACGAACAGCTCAGAGATATAGCCTCTGTAAAGAACCCTTCGAGACTTGTGCTTGTCCGGATCGTAGATTGATGCCAGCGATATTACTGCTCCTGCCCTTGCATCGTACCCAACGTGGAACTTCCAATTCGCCCAGCTGCATTCAGCCATTCACAACACACTCGTCCAATTATCGCGGTTTTTTTTCTTACAACAAACAGTGTAAAAAATAATTTATATATTACGCTTCAAAAAAAAATTTATTTACACTTTTCTTAAATGAGAAAAACTTTATTAAATTCGACAAATTAATTTAAAAAAAAAAA
>QFDD01007222.1:0-11239 GCA_006871305.1 Vachellia collinsii
TCTCCCATTCGATTCTCTGTGCGCGTGTGTGAAGTCCCTCATACTGAGAAGGGACACAGGTGGGTATGCGATGAAAATTAATAAGCATTTCATAAGTTTGATAATTTATTTTAGGGTTAAAGGGTAAATTTATTTTAAAATAATCAATCAAGTTGCATCTCATATTGGGAAGTTTTTTAAGAGATAGCGTTGTTCAAAGTTAACTTTGATAGTTTGTTTGATTGACTCAGCACGTTCAGCTCATCGTTTAGCCAACTTATCATCCACCTCACTGCTTTCCTTTCTCTCCTCTCACGAACAGCCTCACTAAAGTATATGGTCGAGTTGTAGATCAGATAGGATGAGTGCTTCTTAGATTCAACAGCACGAAGTCGAAGTTGAGCCCCACCACGATGAGAAAACTAGCCCAAATGGAAAGAGCATGAAAATAAGCAATGGCTGTTATGAAAACACACTGAGAAAATGAAAAGTGGAAGGAAGAAGATTAGATATTTGCTTGTACCTTTTCCTGCGATAATTTAAGAAGCCTGAGGATAGAAGTTGATGGACCAGCAGGAAAAAGCAAACTAACCATGAAATTCGTAGGTGAGTTCCAGTGCAGCTGAGTTTCAGGAAGCCATATCTGATATGTCCCTCTACTCGGGGATACAGTGATCGGTCGGGTAAATCTTAAGGACTAAGTTTTGACCCACTGACGGCTTCTTTGCTGTTTATATTTATAAATATACTTTTCCTGATACTTGATCAATTTGCTTCTTCTGCATCAGAAGAACAGAGCCTTTCCTAAATTCCAAGCAACGTATTCTTTTCATATTAGTCATAGGGAAAGAGGACGATTGGGCGAGCACACAAGCGTCCACGAAACTGCACACAATCTCAATGCCTCTGAATTGCTGCAACCCCAAAAGCAAACGAAGCACAGGCATGTTGTTTTCGGCATCGCTGCCTCCTCCAAGCTTTGGGAACACAGAAAGGAATACATCAAGCTCTGGTATAATAGCACGCACCAAAATGAGGGGAGTAGTGTGGCTTGACGACCAAGTTGAGACCCACAACGACGATGGTTTATCGCCGTTGAAGATCTTCGGTGACACTTCAAATTCCTCCTACACGCACCCGCTAAATCACAGGGCAGGCATTCAGATTTCTAGGATCATGTTGCGGTTGAGGTTGGCGATGAAGTATGTGAGGTGGATCTCTTGCGACACCGTCTTTGTCATTGCTTGACGTTAGCAACACTCATAAAGAAGATGACAAAGAACAAGAGAGGACACATGGAGAGAGAGGAAGAAAGAGAGTGTCATGTGTGTTTATTAGATTAAACTAACTGTGAAAGTTAACTTTAAGCAACGGTGATACGACATTACACGGTTATTGTAACTTCTAAAGTGATATTACTCTTAAAAAAGCTTTCAGTCACTAGATGCAATTCAGTTGATATTTTTGAGATAAATTTATCATTTAACCCTTTATATTATTCTTAATTTATCTGTGTGGTTTAAAATTAATAAATTTTGATAGTTGCATTAGGCAGATCAACACCAATGACCAATTGACCCAGCTACAGTTAATATTTAACGTAGCATAGAAAAGTGATTTCTCATTCCAATAAGCACTGCTTTTAATAGAAATGGATTACCTCTTAAACTAAAGTCTCGAATTAGCTACTTCAATTATCTGCATAGTAGACAACCCACGGTATAAATCCAAATATTCAATACATCATCACATGCATAATACAATCAGTATAAAAAGTTATTAATTTTTTAAAAAAAATTATTCATATTTATCCGTACTACACATTAAGTTTCGATGAGACAGATTTAATTAAGAACAAAGATGAACAATCTTTTAAATTCAGTACAGATTTATTGATTTAAGCACTTGATCCTTTTAAATTCAGTAAGTTAACTACTCTTAATTTTAATAAAAAATTGAAAATGACTTGTAATTTTTATTAAGCCAGGGAGCCATGGATGATGATATTATAACGCATGGAGGTACTATCATTAATTTAATGATGATGATGATCCACAAGCTTTTACCCACCTTTAAATGGTTCTGACTTATAAATAATCGAGTGAACGTGGATTGATTCCCTTTTGGTACGGCACTTTACCACGTGTCGCTTCAAAGCATCGACACGTCTCCATACCTCCACGACACACTCCCTCACTCGCCTGTTATGCTTATACGTTATCAGATCACAGATATATTCTGTGTCAGTGGTAAACAAAAATAATAATAATAATAATAATAAAATAAAAAGAGACCGGAAATATTGCTGTTCTTACGCACATCAATATTTTTATCACTCCACTTTGTTACTTTCATCATGTACAAATAATTATATTATTAAATTTTTCGGCAGGAATTGGAAGTTTTTTTATTATTATTTAACCTGATGAGGAGGAGATAACTGATTCAACGTCTTTTTCTCAATTTTAGAAAGGCATGCGATGGTGCCGGGATGAAGTATTTATTACAAGGGGAATGAAAGCTATGCCTAATGCAACTTTCAATATTTATTAATTTGTTAGAACTTAGAACCAAAGTCACGTCATTGTATCCATTATATAACAAGAATAACGTCAATTTTCTGCTGCTAAATTGCCATATATATGACAATAAAGAGATAAGGATTCCCAGATTTGTGTCAAAAAGAATCCCATTATGGCAATAATGGGGTGCCCAAACAATATAAAATTCAGTTCCCACTTAGCTCCCTCACATGCTCTGTTCGTAGTCCTCACAGTTATCTGTATTGGGGCAAAAAAAAAAGATTCACAATATAATATATGACACCCCTAAAATTCAGCGCACATTAAAGAAATGGGAGAGACAGTGATCCCTATAATGAGTCATGCATGGATGGCTGTCATAAATAAGGGATCTCTAGAAATTGTGGTGAGAGCATGTCAATGGGAAAAGATAAGAGAACAAGCACGGCAGCTAATAAATAAAAATATGGACAGGGTAATCAACAAGCTACGGAACGTTTTAGCACCTTAAATATGATGTTTTAAGTTGGAGTTTAGATAGATGCAGAAAGTTTTAATAAAAGGATCAACCTAATTGAGCCAGTCACTGCTCAAAAGTTGAATTATCATATGAAAACAAATAGAGATTGAATATAATGAAATGAGCTCGTGCTTCATAATATGACAAACTAATATTTAAATTATGATTAAAATAAGAGGTATTAACATTTAGTATTTGACAGTATCTTAAATATGATTGGTTTAAATGGAAAGATAATTGTAATTATTTTGAAAAAGGAAAGCACATGAGAAAACATATGGACAGTAGAATGGTGTCATTTTCATCAGGAAGCGACAAAAGTGAAAGGGGGGGGGGAAGTGAGAGCCTTTATCTTCCAAACTGCATTATTCAAAGTTAGGAGGAGGATGTTGATGTATGAGCTTCGTTTGGTGGATCGACTTGTTGGAACCATCCCTGTGACGATGACATTATCACTTTTTGCTGTTTCCGCATGAACATGGGCACCCAATCATGATAGCGAGACATTTTCCAGTGAACCTTTGAATTTCATCCTTCCCCCTCATCTTAGCAACTCCATCTCCTCCTTCTCTTTCACACCCTGCAGATTAAATCGGTCAAATAAAAACAATTAAAATTTGATTAAAAATGCTAAGCCTGTGGTGTTTGTAGAACCGTACGTATGTTTTCATAGGCCCAAACATATATACGTCTCGTAAACGGAAGAAAATGCTACACAAATCAAACACACCCCAATTTCTCAACCAATCTGTTTAAACAGCTGTATCATTTACCAACAATGGTGGGATCTAATGAAAGGAGTAATTCGTCAAAATGTGATGAGTTAATCTTCGAATCACAACTAGAAAATGTATCCACAAATGTCCATTGTTGTCTCAAATTGAATTAACTCTAATCGGAAAAATACTTATGCATTGGGAAAAAAAAAGCATGATCAAATATCAAGTAAACATCAGCTGATGATCAAATGGGACATTTTTGTTAACAGTCCATATAAAGATTTAGTTATTAATAGAATATATTCCACCTAGTAAAACAAGTTTATCTGTTTTTGTTGATCAAATATATTAAGTAGAGAGAGGAGGAAGATGCAAGCCAAGTGTGAGACTGTGTGATTGGACAATGTAGTTGTAAGTGAGAGTTCAAGGTGACCAACAAGAGAGAAATGACTTGATGATAGTGAAAATAATGGAGAGCGGAGTAGTAGAGATTGTCCATACAAAACTAGACACAGAGGAGTGTGCAGTGCCTTGTGTTGCAACCACAATTCAAAACATGAAAGGGAATTGAAGGCATCATTTTGGTTTGATAGGTGCAGGGGAAATCAAATAAGAATAAGACAAGTGGAAGACAATATTACCCCTCCAAAATGCCAAATTGCAATCCGTTTTTTTTCCCCACGAAAGTGCAATTCACATGCAATCATCAAGCTCGTCCTCTTTATGAAAGTAAAAAAAGAATTTAACTTGACCCCTCCTTTTCTTTCTGGACCAGTTTCTATTATTCTTCACGTATAGTGGTAGGTAACATCAACAGTTGACACCCTGGTACTTTCCAGTCCAATGTTTGCTCTTCATTAAAGTTTTCAAATGTTCTTAATATAGGGGGGAAATTGAACGTGTAGAACCCAAAAGATATATCAATCTTATGCATAAGTTTATTTATTATTTAAGAAATTCTCCATAAAACTTTTTAGATTTAAATTATGCCATCGTTAGTTTCTCCAATTCTAACTCTTCAACAAAATACAATGGTTATTTAATATATATATATATATATATCAGTATTTGAATTCAGTCCGTAACCCTTAGGATATTCTTTATCCAGTCGTTGCATACACGTAACGTTAGTTTGTATGCAAAGCTGAGCTAGTTTGATATATTTTATATCTGTTAATGTGGGCTCAGACCGTCCAGATGAAGGCAAGTGTGGGGAGGTGGCTAATGACATCGTTACGTGTATGATTCTGATTCAAATATTTGACAGTTAGAATTATTTATCACTTGGTTATGATGGGTTAATTAAGCATTATGGAGGTGGACAGGTTATCCAGATGGCTGCTTGGGGCTTATACCCTGTCCCCCTGGGTTTGCTTAATTGCTCTCACATGGACGATTGGTGCCAAAAAGAAAAATCCTAGCCTTTCAGTCTAGGGCAGGTTTGCTTGCTAGCGACGGTGATGAACAAGAGTGAGGGAGTGATATTGCTTCTTAATTAGACGGCATGTTTGTTAATTAGAATACTATCAAGAATTAAGTTAAAGTCATTTTCTGGAGTTAGAAGAACAGAAAGCAAATGAAGAAGGCTCAGATCAGATAATTGATCTTGAGGCCTGGAAGTGTTATTTATAGATAGATAGAATGTACAAAGCGAGTACGTACACGTGGCTAACAAGTTGACTCTCAACTGAACGGGGAAATAACATACACATACGTGAGTTAACTAACGTCTAACTCTAACTGTACTAACATCCGGCAATTCAAACCGTAATGATTTTCATACGAAACTAAATGTTAACCCTTCTTATCCTAAAGGGGCATCGGATGCAAATATATAATGGAAGCTTACTGATTCATTCTTTGACCCATCATGGGGAAGAGTACGGATCAATTAGCGTTAGGCCAATGCTCCAAAAGAGGCGGATTAGACGAATAAGGGATCGGAAGAGAGAAAAAGTACATCCACCGACCTGGGTTTCACATTGAGAATGACACATTTGCCATTAGTCCACGTTGCGAGCACTGGTTGATAAATTCAATGGATTCTTCCTCATAATATATATATGCGCTAATCTTCTGGCAGCCCTTAATGATCTCCAAAAAGGGTTGTGCCTAGAGAGTTTAACCAGTAAGAGGCTGGATGAAGTATTATGGTTTGGAGCCGCCATGGAAGATAGCACCCGTCGTGCTCATAACAATAACACTGTAAGATTGATATAGGATATAAAATTTATAATAAACTATACTCTTAACAAGTTACGAATCATATGATGTACCATGGATTTTATGCAAAACTCTAGCTTTTAGTTTCATAGGCTATTGTGCTTATTTGAAAAATTTTAAAATCACTTAAAAAACACTTTCATATAAATCGAGATAAAATTTCTTTTATATACCTATTTGAAATTTTATAAAATGAAAACTACTTAAAATAAACTAATCCAAACACTCAATTATATTTTCCTCATTACATATCGGATATCTTTTGCATAGGGAGAGCTTTGGGAGTAATTTGCATTGATTCTAGACCCTTCTCAATTGGATACAAGGCAAGAAAGTAATGTGACCAGGGAAAACGAATGGCATCAATAAATGAAGCTCCCATCACCCGGCTGAGTACTCCGGCTGAACCCGACTCTGGACTTAATTGATTAAGTAGTTTCCATACATTTATTATTAAAAAAAAAATTAAAAACAAAAGGTTTGAACTGTTTGACAAATCAGTCATTACTCTATCACATACAACCTGTAGTAAATAATCACATTATTAATAATTCATGAACAGTAATAATGCTTATCCGTGTAATATACAATTTTTATTTTGGCATACAAGTGAGGCAAAAGCCCAAACAAATTACAAAACAATCAGCATCGAGCAAGAAGTGCCCAGAATATCTTTATTCAGCAACTCGTGCAATCCCCTTTAGGAGCACTACCCAGAAACTTGAAGCCATGCTCCTTCCTGAGTAATCTAATTCTTAATATAATATTCACTTTTCAATTCACATATATTTTTTTATCAAAGTGAATTGTATATGAAAGGACATGGGAGTATCTTCCCTATACGTATTTCCTAAGTATCATCTATCATACGCTGCACGTTTCTTACAGCACATCTTAACTGTTCACTGTATTCTGCATCAGTACCACAACAGTAGTTCAGAATTCGCAGCCACACAACCCCCGATCATGTTCACAAAGCCGCTCAGCCATTCTACATCATCTCCCTTTATTACTTCTCCACAACTTAACCCAACCTTTTCAAGAAAATAATTTTAATTCCAAGTTATCAATTTATTAAAACAAATCCCAGAATTGGAAAACTTCTCGCCTTATCTAATCTCATTGAAATTATTGTCAATTAACAAAATCCATACCACTATATACATAATCTGCATTACAAAAAATTAATATTAAAATGGGAATTATCAACAATAGAGTGGAGTCATTTTCACTTTCCAGCACCATGGCCATCATTCAAATAAACTACTAGAGGCTAATCCCTCCTCTGACCAGAACAAGCAATGATTTCTCACTATATTCCATCTTGCAGCAGCGCCTTCGAATAGCAATATAGCATCCAACCAGCAACAGGAAAATAGACAATGGCAACTTCAATAATTACGCCTACGCCGCCGGAAATGTCTGAGAATGAAACTGTCTGCATATAATGGATAATTCTTTCTGATCAGACCCTTGATGCATTTCCAATATGAAAAGTCAACCAGCTCTCCATCTTTCCGCACTATGAATAAGCACCTAGATCTTTCAAAGTTGGGATGATATCCGATCTGCCGTAGGAAAATTGATCAGACATATTTGAGCATCAAATCAAGATTAAAAACCAATCAATGAAAAGAAATAAAAATAAATAAATAACCAGGTTTCTTTGCCCGATCATGTCAAAGAGTGGGGTCAACTTATGCTGGTCCTGAATAGGCGGTGACGAAATAGGGATCAGAACTCAAGGATTATAAACCAACAGCTGGAAAAGCAAGATTCTATCATGCTACATGATTATCAGCAGCTGTGACTGTTGCCTAGTCGATGGGATTAAACATGGGTAATTAGACAGCACATCCAACTCTCTCGCGGATGTCAATAACAACCGCCTGGGCTCTAGACAAAAGGACGTGTTTCTAATGAGATTGATTGTGGACCTTGTATTTGTCATATTCCTAACTTTGTGTTCCTCCCTAGGGTTGAGGTGGGATCATTTGGTATGCTATTTATTCCTAAGTCGCACAAAGCTCTATTTTCTCATATCCAATGATCAATAACAATATGATCGAAGATACTTTGCAAAGGCTGTTAAACCAACAAATGCAAGCACATCTCTTGTGTGAGCTTTTAACTACCGGGAGATAAGGGAGGTTTGTGCAGGAGGGGGTTTCATTTGGCTTACTGCTTTTTGGAAAGAGCCAAGTCTGAAAACTCTACCTCCTCCTATTTCCTGTGATCGAAAATACTATGACCAAAAGCTAAATTTGGCCAGTTACAAGAGACTTTACAAGACGATATTAAATGCCTACAAATTTTCCGTGTGAAATTATAACTACCATGGGAAGAGAGAAAGACAACGCCTAGAAGTGGACTGTAAAGCATCTTTCAATTTCATCTTTCAGACAACAAAATATGGGCAATTTAAATATCATCTTGATAGTACATTTACATCAGGAAATTGATAAACTGCAAGGTTGAGAAGCATACAAGAATAAATTAAGTCCAATTATAAGTGCATCACATGATACATGAAATCCAGTTTGAATCCTCTAACAGAATACAGACCCATTTAAATCTTCAAATAAAAGAGGGGGGAACTACTTGTATGGGCAACATCCGATGTCTATCAATAACTTGCTAAGCCTTCAGAATTCATGAATACTGGGACTGAACACAGACACTGAAACGTGTACAAATTTGGACATTCTTTAATTTCTAGCAATATAATAATTTCCAGCAAATGTAGTGAGCGAGAATGCCAGTAGAGAGAGTTACCGTTATATGATCAATTCCACAGCCTTTCTTCTTCTCAAATTCTGGATGAAAGGGAAGGAGTTTCTCAAGAATGGTATTCTCGTGCTCTGGAATCAGTCTCTCTCCACTTTCATATCTATGGCAGGATTTCACAATTAGAAATTTTTATGATTTGCATGAAGGAAATCAGAACACTTCATAAGAATAAGATCAATAACATTAGTCATTAAATTTATTTATCTTTGGCATAGAGACTTTCATAAGTAATAGGCATTGATTTTAGACCTTGTCAATGGAGGGCTACGGAAGAAAACGATGGATATAGAGAGTGGCATTGAGAGTTTGAGACAAGATAACATGAAAATCAAATATGATGGCTGATAGGTATTACTTCAAATTTGGGAGAAAACAACAGATTGCAAATGTCAATCCAAGGACCAACAGGGGACAGTCACAATGTTAGAACAACTGCATGAACAACATAAAACCTTTATTCAAGTATCCGCCAGTTCAGTCAGCCAAAAAAAATAAAATATTCAACTAATCAATGGTTTCATGAAAGTTCCCTTTACGAGCTTCCAGATACTCTGTCGAAGTACATGCACCTGTAATACAAACTCAAAATGCTCTCTCTTACCTCTCACACAGAACACAACCCTTGGGGATGGATGCATTGGAGTTAGAACTTAGAAGAAATGTGCTTTGTTGAGCTGGAAATAAGGATATGGTAGGAGTAAGATTTGATATGAACATTGGCGAATAAACAACTTTGGGGTACAGTTGACGGTGGAATGCAAATCAGTTTTACTCCATGCCCACAACATAGAAGTAAAGCAGCCAACCACAAGGCATTTCAGTGATTTGAACTTTGATGTTTAAGTTTCAGTAACTCATCTCACTTAACATCAAACAATTACAGGAATAGCGCCCAAACTTTATTATTATTCCGGACTTTCAATATGATGAATATAGATTTTCGTAGATGGCCGGCAGTATCGTTTATTCGTTACACATTCGAATAGCCTCACCTGAATAATAAAACTCTAGAATCCTATAAGAGAAAATTATCATTGAAAGGAGAAAGACTCACTTTCCAGAATGAAGAAGCATCCTCACAAAACCAACCAAAGGAACGGTATCCTCCAAAATCTGGTCCTCCCAGTCAACCCATCTCTCGTGTTCGCTATCGTCTTCAAAGGCCCTCTTTACGTTGCTATCATGGACTTCTTCCAAAATTTCAGAGGCGTCCTTACCCCTAGAGACGACAGGCTTCCTGAGCAAATTATCGGCGTCAGAGCCCGTATTGATGGCACAGAGACGAGTGTGAAGCAATGATACGTTCCGAGAGAAACGGAAAGAAAGAATTGCCGGAGAAAAGTGGAAAGATATAGGGCTTGTACGAGGGTGGGTATTTGCCGGCAAGGTGGTTAATGAAGCCATCCCGGAGCACCAAATAGTGCTCGTTGCTTGCTCTTCGTCCCTCCTTACTTTGTCTCCCCCCCCCCCACCTATAAATCTCAGATCAGTTCTCCCTCCTTGGCTGGGATAGCATCCATTTGCTCGTATACGTTATACGGTCATGAACTTGAGCGTCAGCTTTCACCTTATCGGTTGAGCAGAGTGAAGCTCTGCGCAAGTTAACCCAAAGAAGCAAGAAGATAGACCCGAGTTCGGATCTCCTTTCTCGGCCTTTCAATATATGTTTTGTTAGATGACCCGGAACCACATTCACTTATGATTGGGTTTATTTTGGGCCGGACATATAATTGGGTTAACAGTTATAGCGATCAGGAAAATTTCAGCTCCGAATAAGCAAGACTGTTTCCCTCACTTTATTTATATCGTATGGATTTGAATATTTTGATACTTAAAAATATGTTTGGGAATGATTTTTAAAAAATGATTGTATACAATCTGAAGTAAATATGTCAAAAAAGTTTTATCTCAATTTATGTGAAAGTATTTCTAGAAACTGTTTTACAAACATGCTTATTAGAATCACAGTAGAAGACTTTTCAGAATATAAATAGTAATATTCTTTCATCTTTATTTTCCTCCTTGTCCAAACAAAAAGTGAATGTTCATTTTAGTACCAATGGAATTAAGTTTGCTGGAGAAAACAGAATTAGATTAAGATCGTGGCCTCATTGCAGAAAGACAAATCAGTATTAGAAGCGATTGGAAGCAATGAGGGAGGCTAAATAATTCGAGACAATTTCAAAACCAAATAACAAGAAATTGTCAAAGAACGACCTAGTATGATTCGAAGCATGTGCGATGAAAGTAAGGTCCCAAGACCAGTTCTCGGCCACTTCTTCAAGTTAAAATTTAAAATAAAATAAAATTGAGAAGATCTATACTTTCACGGCAATGCTGCTTTATTTTATTCATCAGACCTCACAGGTCCATGTCCCTCGGCGCAGCCGATGAATTAACCCAAGGCTAATTCTTTGATGGCGTGACGTCATCCATGCGCAGGCATTTTCGGAAGATTCAACTCACATGAGTGGGGATCCTAAAGG
>QFDD01007223.1:0-11459 GCA_006871305.1 Vachellia collinsii
CCCCCCCCCCCCCCCCCCAAAAAAAAATTGTTCCTTCCCTCTCATCCATTCCATCATCTTTCTTTCTAACCTCACTGTCACTCTATCCTAAACACATCATGGATTGCATGATTAATTTGCAAGGCATTATAAGAAGTCGGTTCTCATAGTCTTCGTCGTTCCAAGTTTTAGTACCTAAGCTATTTCATCAAATATATGATTTTATTTTTTCATATTTAAATGGTTAAAATATAAGGATTTAGTTGTATCAAATCTAAAAGTTTACATAATAAGTTGCTTGAGTTGAATATGTGGGGACTTTGCTGCATCGTGTGCCTACAGTTAGGTTAAAATTGTAAGGAGGAAAATGTTAATTTTCCCTTTGTAAAAGGTGCGTATCAATTTCTCTAAAATTTTCTTTTGGATAGTTCACATTAAAACTACTTCGTGATAAAAACCTAGCTATTTAAAGTAATCTGAGGTATACAGTGGATGCAGATATTACAATTAGAATCAAAATAAATCCCAAACTTCTTGATCTAGTCCATTTTATAGCAAGGTTTTGATGGAACCAGTTAGAGTGCTAAACCCATAACTTAGCTCATTCTATTAATCTGATTTTGACCGTCCAAATCAAATTTGATTTTTTAAAAAAATAATGATTTTTTTAAGTAAAAAATTATTTTTTAAAAAAATATTAGTTGAGATATTGCTTTTATTTTTTATTCTGCATCTACTGGAATAATTTTTTAAAAAAAATATAGATTTTATAAAATCGAATCTGGATCGTTCAAATCTAATATGAACGGTTCAGATCATATTAGTAGGATGAGCTAATCTTTGAATTTAACATTGTAACTGGTTTCAGACTACTTCACATGTGCCAGTAAAAATAGTTGAAAACATTACATTTATGATAAGAATGAAGTGATTTCCAACACCACTTTTGCCAACCATACTAGTGTCCAACACCATGCACCAAAACTTGTCATTTATGTTGTTGTTGTTTTTTTTTTTTGAACCTCAATAATTTTTCATAAATGCGCTTAGCTCCAACAATGAAAGCACATCACAACTTTTGTTGGAATCTGACTGATACAAGCAAGACAGCCAAAAGGCACAAAAACTTTTTTTTTCCCAGTTCTCTTTTCATTACCTGCTGAGTTTATGTAACACGTACCACCATTTCTTTATTTAAACACCAACAAAATCCACAATTCATGGGCAAGCCCCAAATTTATTTATTTATTTTTTACTTTTTTGGTCAGAGCAAGCCCCAAAATTTGAACTTGAAATAAGAAATTTGTAACACTATCAATCTCTTCAACACCGAATACTATCTCCATTATTCCGAAATTAGAAGTGAAATCTGCACATTGAAACACCAGATTGACATTATCACTGTCTCCCAAAAATGTTATTTCAATAGTATTTGATGAATCCTTATTTTCAATGATAACTGTCATAGCCCATAACATTTAAATAATATACGGATGAGTGTAAGTACTTGGAGTTGACGATAATAAATTTAAATATTTTAATTTTTCTATGGAATGTAGGACAGGTTTTATATTACGAATATATACAATACAGATGTGTCATTAATTTTTATCAAATGTTTGACTCTTTGACAGTGTCTTATACATTTATAAGTTGACTATTTGTATTGGTCAAAACTAAGGACTAATATACTAGTACTTGCTAAAGGATACAAGCAACGGATATAAAATATCTTGGTCAAATCAATATATTAATCTCATCATGTATACTATACAATAAAATACCTTTGTATATATAATGCACAGAAGAACACGTTTAGTAATATACAAAATATACAACAAATCACACCTTTTGTTTACAAGACAATTGACTTATATGTTAGATTATGAATAAGAATGACTTTCTCTTTCAACTCTCAAGTGATGCAGTCTATATGAAAAAAATTCTTTAAATATGGCCTTTTAAAATATATACATTTCTAATTTCATAAAAATCATAAGATCCAACTTGAACAGCGGCCTAGTTAACATTTGTAGTGAGAAGAGACAAAGCATCCTTTTTTAGGCCTAAGATGCTACTACAAAACTATTTAGTTGCATGCCTTGATCTTAGCAAACAAGATTTTAACCGCCTTTGGGAGTATATTTTGTGTAAAAAGGTTTATATAAGTTGAATTCTAGGGGAGGGGGTTTATCAAGATTAAAGTATACCTCTAACTCAGAGAACATTTACAGAAATATTTACAAGATTGCCCACAACAAGATTCTTGTATAAGCAGCATCCATATTTTAACCACCCTTTGCGAGTTACTGCAATTATATTTGACTGTGCTTGAATATGATACAATCATATAATTCTAATGGCCTGTCTAGTATGAAAGAATTTGACTCATGGAAATAGAAATGAAAATCATTTCCATGCTTGTGTGTTTGGTACAAAGAATTGATCATGTAAATCATTTCCACCAAAATTGATGGAAATGACTTCCATCAAAATAGTTTGGATTTATAATTTCAACACTAATCATTAGTGCCTCGTTTTCTTTTTTTTTTCCTTTTCTTTTTCAAAGTTGTGGGAAGATTTCAAACTTTTTTTAATTTAAAAAAACATTTTGATCTTTTCATATAAAAATTAGGTTCCATTTTCATGACATACCAAACATATTTTTAAACTCTATATCCATTTTTATCAAAATCAATTCCAATGTACCAGACAGGCCCTAAGAGCAATGTAGAAGGATTCCATCTGAAAAAAGCAAGATGAGCTGTTTTTATGGAACGAAAATCATTTTTCTGTCGTAAAATCATTACACAATTCAAAGAGGAATATGGTGCACCCGGAAAGGTATACGAAGCCCGTAAAAAAACACAGCGGCCTGCGTTAACAAAAATTTCTGATCTCTCTAACGTGTGGTGTACATAGGAATTCTATTATCAATTAATCACTAAAATGATACAGCATCCTCAGGTTTATTCCCTTTAAAGTTTAAACATCAAATATTAGGCCCCACCCCAAAAAAAAAAAAAGTAAACATGAAAGAAACTGTTAAGAAGGAGTACAGCAATGTACAGAATTTTCGGATTTACAAAGCTTGTAGAAGCAGTCGGATCCGCTGAAGAAACACATAATGGACGACAGCTACACCAAAATATCAGATTATGTGCCATTCAAGCCACCAAAATGAGAGAGAGATATTGTTCTGAGTGATATAGCAGCAG
Source organism: Vachellia collinsii (assembly GCA_006871305.1). NCBI lineage: Eukaryota > Viridiplantae > Streptophyta > Magnoliopsida > Fabales > Fabaceae > Vachellia > Vachellia collinsii. The sequence continues at coordinate 3,198 of QFDD01007223.1, forward strand.
CTGAAGGCAGAGAAGAATAGGACTTGATGGGGATGTGTCATGATGAAAGCAAGATAGGGCCAGTTTCAGCAGTATTGCGGGCATTGCCAAAACTAGCATGCCTGTTCATCTGGATGTCACGGGATGACTGAGTCCTTGCTTTTGCATATGGTGCAGCCCTTGCTGCAACACAAAATCACAGACACAACATAAGTACTCACTCCAACAGCATAAACTTGATCTCTCAATACCTCTCACGATGGTTTGACAAGACATGAAAACCGTGGTCATATGTCGCAAGGCTGGAGATCAAAATTTCAGATTAGGAGGTCTGAATGTCAAAATTCTCTAGGTAGGATTCCTGGGAAATCGATACTATAACCAAATGTCGATATGATCAATATTTAGTGTTGATGTTAGATATGTAACATGGGCATTTCAGTATTCACTATACATCCATCCATATGAAGTGAAACATGATGCTATGAAATAGGTAGCGCTTAAACCATACAGGGATGAAACATATGGATATGAAGTTTTGATAGATGAACTCTCGCAGATAATGAAATACCTTACCTGCAATTTGCTGAGCTCGGAGGATATTTTGCCGTCTTTTCCACCAGCAAACAGAACAGGTTACAAGAATTAGAAACGCTAAAGAAGCTCCTAGTCCGATGCCAATTATAGCACCCACAGAAAGGTGAGATCCGCATGTAGGTAATCCAGGGATACCGCACAGGCCAGCATTATCAGTAAAACTACAGCAATGTACAAGGGTAGTAGTGCAGATTTAAAAACATTATCATACAGGAAGGTAAAAACAAGAGAAAAGAAAAAGAGCACAGGGAATAAATTACACAAACGTATATGAAGTTTCCAAACGAGTTTAAACCATTGATAACATACTTGAAGCTAGCTCTGTGCAGAAGTCTTCCTCCTAGAGTTGCAGGGACCCTTCCAGACAGTAAATTGCCATTAAGATTCCTACATGAAGACAAGTTAATACAAATTCTACATCGTTTTCTTTTCTTATCTTTTCATTTTTTTAAAACAACTTCCGATATATTTAATGCAGGATGATCATACAGTCTCTGTAGCGATGTCAGCTGGCTAAGGCTTTCTGGGATCGATCCATTGAAAGAGTTGTAGGACAGGTCCCTGCATGAATACATCATGTTCAAAAATGCCATTAACATGGAAGCACTGGGTACACAATCGTGGAATCACGGAATAAAATAGATCACTCCTTTCAATAACCAAAATGGTGAAGCCCATCAACTGGTTCCTAGAAAAATAATGGGAAAAAAAAAACTGAATTTTTCCCATTTCTCATCATCGAGATTTTGAAACATTTTCAGCATTCTTAAATATTCCACAAGGATCTTTTGACCAAAAGAAAACATCTTCCATCAAGATCAACTAATGAATCCTTGCAAATCAAGATATGTTAAACTCCACTAACCTTTAACGAGTTTGGTAAATGACTATATTTTCCTTCTAATTTTTATGTAATTCCCAACCCTGAATTAGCTTTTTCAATCAGACCCATGTTTAATCCATGGATAATTCGCAATACTAAGGTAAGAATCCAACCCTCCTTTGGTTTGGCTCATAACTACCGTCAAAGATAGTTACTGTTACAAACACAGTACCCCATGTTTTTCCTTCTTTTATTTCTTTTCTTGTTGGAAGGTCTTAAATCAGTAGATTTGAAAAGGCCACATATCCTCTACCAAATGTAAGAAAATGTATAACCAGTTTGTCTTGCGTGGAGGCATATCTTGTCCTTAGATCTTGCTAATGTTTGAAATGGCATGCAGACTTTAGCTAAAGCCTGATTGATGAAGCAGAACTGAAAACGGGATTGACTCTGCATCATTTCCTAACTCAACTTTTCTTTTGAAGATAAGAATCACATATTGCCATAGCAACTTCTCCTTTATAACAAAATATGGATATATGCCAACAAAAATTCTTGTTTATTTTGTTCAAAGATCTACCATATTTTCCTTCATACATTACTAAAATGATACATGAAACACTGGTATGAGTTTCACTGGTCCACTAGACATGGATAGAGTTGAGCAAAACTGGTCACTACATTGTAAACTTTGTAGTAATAAAAGTAAGAATAAACGACTGTATGAGTTGGGTTCCTTTGATGACCAACTACATGTCTACATGCATAACAAATGCCTTATAGTGACCATTGGGCATTTTGACTTGATGGTGAGCCATTCATTCTCACAGATCAGGTCATGTGTTCGAACCTTGGCTGTCCTACTCTTTGAACCAAACAAATGCCTTGTAGTGTGGTAGTGCACATAGGCAATATGCGTGTCATGTTGTATTAGTCGAATAGTAATAGGAATATTCAATCATTAGTAACTAGAGCCGGATCTAAATGTTGGCTAGGTAAGCCTCCTGTAATAAGAGTAGTTATGAACCCTGTAGACCATCCCCATGGGGGTGGTGAAGGGAGGGCTCCAATTAGTAGAAAAAAACCTACAACTCCTTGGGGTTATCTTGCACTTGGAATAGTGCTGGTAATACGGGCCAACCTGCAGGGTGCGGGTTGGCCCGCTGCGGGTTGCGGCGGGCTCAAATACCCGCATCAATCTGGGTTGGGAAAAGCCCGCCACTTTTTTTTTTTAAAAAAAAAATTTTTTAAAATTTTTTCAACTTACACTTAAAATATCTTTTGTATTTGTTTCAATACCTCAAATGAAATATTCTTTTTCATAAATTTAATTAATAAAAATACAGCACAACTTGAATATAAAATATTTAATTTAAATTTTATATAATACAACTTTAAGATATATAATACACTTTATAAGATTGAATTTAACCTAAATATAAAACAATCAAATGATTAATAAACATTCAATATTAATTAGATTTACATTATAATAAAACGATATCTGTATATTTTTTTATAAAGCAATTTTAATGTTTTTTTAAATTAAAAAAAAAAAAAAGAAAAACTGTTGGCGGGCCCGCCGCGGGTGCGGGCTAGGCGGGTGCGGGCCAAAAATACCCGCACCCAAATGGTCTTCTATTTTAATAACCCAACCCGCCACGGGTTGGCGGGTTGAGCCCATATTACCGGCACTAACTTGGAAGAAGTAGAAAAGGAAAAAATATAGTAATAATTTGATTCTTCATCACCGTAGTAAGTAGTAAATAGTAGAGTAGAGAAAATAGAATCTGTTTCTTCATCTGTACAAAAAAAAAATAGGAGTAATGGACTGTGAGGGGATGGGGGCTGGTTAATTGACTTGGGGGAAGCAAGTTCTGGCTGTAATGAACCAATGTGATAAGGGGGAGTTTTGGCAAGTCTGTGAAAGATGATGAATAATCAATACAACTGGCCAGTGACTTTACCATATTGCACATCACTGTAACAATCAGAAAGAACTATCATACCAAATAAAAGATCGCTGTTGCCCTGTCTCTGGATTTTAACCAAATTTGTAACCCCTAAATTTCCGGATACAGCATGCAATTGCAGCTTAATTGAGACATATGTAGGATAGTATGGTAATAAATTGGAAATTAGTTTGGGAAAAAGTCACAATATCTAATACCACAAAAAAGAGAGATGTTGGATGGCAGAAACATGCTGAATCATTATTAGAGCATCATTATGTACTTCATATATTCACGAGTCACAACAACTCAGCCTTCAGACAGTGTAAAAATTACTGAGAGTTCATTATAGAGATTCAAAACAACGGAAATAATTTCATAATAGGTGCACTTACAGCACTTGCAGTTTCCCTATTGCTCCAATAGAGGATGGAATGACCCCATGAATGCTGTTTCCACTCAAGTTCCTGCAATGCACATGTAAACAAACATCACAAATAGGCAAAGAAACCTTCTGGCTGTTTCTATCCCATAACAATAAGGAGTTGAAAATAAGGAAAACAAATAAGGTTGCACAAATCAGGAAACTATCAAAAACTCACAAGATCTGGAGGTTATGTAGTCCAGATATATCTTTTGGCAAGAAACCCTTCAGCCCCTGGCTGTCAAGACCTCTGTCCATCAAAAGATAAAGCACCAATTAAAACCAAGATATTGACATTGAATAATCCAAGTGACTTGCATCTTGGTGGTAATTTCTAAGGTAAAATATGGAATTTCAGCTTGTCTTAGTGGTAGGGATTTGAGAGAGCAGAAATTCTAAATTATTAGTGCAAGTGGATAAAGACACTTATAAAAAATTTGAAATATATCAATTAGATTTTGAATACTATTTTTCACTGTGTATAGTACATGTGCATAATCTACTTCAACCCACTTATAAGCTCTCATGCTGAAGAATTGATATTTGGCTATCATACAACTATAAATAAAAGAAAACATTATGAGAAAGCAACAAACAACGAAATAACTTTAAAGAAGGAATATCAAATAAAAGCTGAATTACGGTCAGATTGTCAAGAACCGCTTCATTACGAAAACCTTAAGCTGATAGGAAGTTCAATGATATTTTTAGACAATATCTCCAAAACTGATGTAAAACAGAGAACATACAGTCCATCAATGACCCATTTGCCACTTTTTTTCTCTAACTGACAATCTGCTCCAGTCCAAGGATGTTGCTGAGGAACACATGGATCACCATTCCACCCAAACCTGGGGGGAAGCGCCAACGCCTTCTTCAATGATTGTAAAGCCCTAACTAGAGTAAAGTAATAGTAATCAACTTGCAAGCTTACATATGTTTTAGTTTACCAGAATAACATTTACCACTGTTAATAGTAAGTAAAATAAAAAAAGTATAACAGCCATCAGAAAATTACAGGTGTGACAAGAGACAAAATACAGCACTCCTAAAAGTAGTAAAACTGAACACAGTATAGGGGCTAGACCAGTTTCATATGGTTCCCTTTAAAGCAGCATAACCCAAGTAACAAAGTATCATGAATTGGACAGGCTAATAGGGAAAAAAAGGGCACAAACTGTATTATTTTATATCAAGAACAACTAAAACATGTTCCCCAAGCTTGCATGCATTGCTGGCATACCATAGTCATTTAAATTATCAGACAAACTGAAGTTTTTTTCAGTCATAATAAATTCATAAGGATCAATATTCATCATGACATAATTGTAACTTGGAACATAATGTTAGAATACGGCTTATACCAACACTTGGAAACATTGCTAGTTGTATGAAATATTAAAAGCAAAAAAGTACCCTGTTGATTAAATTCTTGATTCTGGCGGGGGGGATGTTAGTATATAACAAAGCAAGGATCAGTACATGTACCTTCCTCTGATAATGTTTTTGACTCAACCATTATAATCTCAAATATCTCAATGGCACTGATGATGGCAAGACTACCTTCTTTTGGCTTCAAGGTTATTGTCAAAGTCCTTCCATTAACAGCAACAGTTTCATTAAGCACAAGGGCAGTATATCGATTACCACTCAATTGTATAATATCTATATCTTCAAAAGCAGTATTGTCATTTATCATGATGTCAAACACTCTTTGCCCTGCACTGGTCACTGAATTATCAATCTCTGCAAAATGTAACCAAATAGAGTAGTTTCGGTTGGGATCCACATCCATTGTATATGATAATTTTGGCTGACTATCAGTGCTAACAAGTGCTGAGCGATAAAGAGTTTCAGGATAAAAGTTTGGAGGAAGTGAAGCCTGTTTGACCCTATTTTCAACAGATCTAGGTCTACCTGAATCCTGACCAAAACTTTTTATGTGGTCCCAAAATCTGTCCCCTCCCCAAGGATCCCCTCCATAATCTATGCCAAATTTCGACTGTCCAAAACCACAGCTCAGTCTTTTGACTGTTCTGAGTATTATCCCTTGACCCCACTGTGGACCAAAATAATAGGCTTTATCATCAATTTGAAGAATCTCAATCGATAGGATTGCTGGGTCACCATGACCTGTGCTATGGAAACATATAGAGACAGTTCCGTCCATAAGAAACAGTAGTGCTTCAGCAAATACTTGATCATCCTGATTTGTCCAACCTGATTTTAAAGAATATATTTGGGTGCCATCAATTGAGACATCAAATAGTGGTTCACTGATAGCTCTAGATGTTGCAACAATTCCAAAGAAGATCCTGACTGAGTAGTGCCCTTTTGGCACCCTATGAATGTTGTAACAATTTGAAGGGCCTTCGGACAAGGGGAAGTAGCGGAGAGTTTTGAGAGGAGGACTAATGTAATTTGGACGAGATGCATTGCCAGGTATGCCACCTGTATATCCAAAGTCCTTATACCAGAGGGTACTGGTAGGTCTTGTCTGAACATTTTGACGAGCCCCACAGCTTATGCGCATAGCAAATGGCGCTGCAAATACTCCAACCAAATTAGAGAAAAGATGAAGGAAAAGAAGAACTTTCTAAGGAATAAGAATGAAAATCCTTATCGCCTGATATGTGCAAACAATCACTCTGATTCACTGAAATATACATTAACCGAGAGTATACACAAGACAGGTAGAAACCATCCCTTAATAATCAGTATGCATTTTTTAGATTGTTCCTCCAGAATACTGGTCTTAAAAGTTCCAATGACTCGAAAATCAAATTCTAAAGAAATAAGTTCACAATTAATCCTCCATTTTTTACATGACTTCTTTACAAGTAATATTCTCAAGGTCAAAGTATTCAACAGCAGAGCAACTTTGCATTAGTCAAGTAACACTCTGGACAACGCATTAAGCAAAATATCATTGACTTCTAACGATTTATCAGACAACGGTGACCAGGTTCTTCTTTTTAGAAAAATTCAGTCGGGCTATTTTTCTTTTTGAAAGGATTTTAGATTCAGATTAAAGGCATGGGCGGACAGAAGTTTAACTATTTTGCCCTTCTCTGTAGCGGCGTGAATTTCTCAGATGCCAACTGGAATCAAATGGCTGGACATTATTTAAAATCAAATCAAAACAAAGTAAAAAAAAAAAGATGAAGGGAAAGAATACGGCAAAGTATTCAAATTTTAGCCCAAGCACTACATTACTGAGACACCCACTTTAGCTTTGATGAATAAGAACTCAAGGAGATCCACTACACATCAAAATGGAATTCAATGGCATTTAAGGATCACAGTTACTTGAACCACGAACGGAGAAATGGAGTGGAAAAATAGAAACCCGAACTCAAAATCTCGAGCATCACCACCTTTAAGATTTCCCACATGTCTAAATAAACAGGAAAAGGAGATAAGGGCAGCCGGAGCTTACCTCTTCGCGCTAAACACGAAGTAAAAGCTAAGCAGAGGATGAGCATCCATGGCAGAAGAAATCTAAGCATTGTGGAAAGTGAATTCCTGCTTCTCTCTTATACTGCCTCCTCCTTTTTCTTACTTCATATCTCTGCACTTCCTCCTTGCTTTTCTAGAGAGAGAGGATGGTGCTTGGTTAAATGCTTGGCCGTGTCTGAGCTCTGCACTTTATGACACCGTTGAGAATTTACTATTACTAAACTTTACGCAACTAGTTGTCCCGTGACTCCTCAACGAGGCTTAACTCAGCCGGTTGGGCGTCAACTGTCCATTGTTAGGATTATTATTATACAAAGATGCAATCTTTAATGAGAAATTTTTGCGGGGCTCCATCGATATCGTTCTGTGGTCCTAATTGCTGACTGTTTTTGGGTTGTGAGATGACAGATAGCATGGCAAAGAACAATAGAAATTATTGTTGTTTTATTACAATCGGTTTTATAATTATTTAATTAAAAGATTAGTTAAAAATAAAAAAGTAACTTATGTGTCCAAAACACCCTTATTTATTTATTTATTGCGATGGTGAGTAAGGGATGGTAGAAAAAAAAAATGAAAAAGGCATACTTCTTAATATAAAAGTCATTTGATCTTTATTGAAAAATTAAAGAAATTAGATAAATTATTTAGAAGTATTTATTTATATGTATAATTAAATTATATATAAATATATATGTCGGAAAAATAATTTAAGAAAAAATAGTAAAAATAAATCAATTTAAAATAATTTATTTAACTATGTTAATTTCATAAAAAAAGTAAATTAGCTCTTATGTTAAAAACGGGAGATAGTATGATTAATTAATAGATAAAAATAAAAAGTTAGTTAAAATTAGTTAAAGACAGTAATTATATAAAAATATAATTTATTTTCTCAAAAAAGTTTTGTTTCTCTTTATTTCTAGAGATGGTAGAATGAATGAAAAACATGAAAGAAATATGTAATTAATTTGATAAAAATAAAAAATGCGTTAAGTGCATCTTACAAAAAGCTATCAAACCTATTA
>QFDD01007224.1:0-10556 GCA_006871305.1 Vachellia collinsii
CTTGTTACAACCCACGCATTAGAAGACAGAATAGGGCTTTTAGCAGTTTACAAAGTCACAAGTGGGTGGGGGACCTTCCACCCAAAATATCAAATGCTGAAACAAACCCCATGTCCTCGGGTCGTTTTCCAAATCATCCAGGGTATTATCGTCCGGGCAAAAGGATACACGGATTCTTGACCCAATAGTGGCCCAGAACTACGGCTGCCACACGGTGTCATTTCTATATTGATCCAATACTCCGCCCATGTTCTGGATGACACTCGATGGACCACAGAGACTTCTAACTTAATCCCGCATCTAACAGACTTCATTTTTTTTTTCAAAAAAATTATATTTATAATTATGCGTGAGGCTCGTATAATTTTGTTTTTAGCTTTTAAACGTCTTATATGATGTATAGTTTCCCAGCCTTATGTTCTGTGAATCTATATTATATTATTATTCCATAACTTGGATGGTGGGGATTTAATATTTATATTAATATTATTAAAATAATAAAAACAATTAATCAATTGATTATTTGAGTTTACACATTTAAATAACGTTGGAGTTGAAGACGTCAAAGGCAGTAATTTATGACAGGAGAAACGGGGTCCCGTACTATCAAATAAAAAAAAGAAAAAAAAACAAAGAAACGGGGTTCCCTTTGACTAGTGTTTCCGTAACAACTTTTGACATTCAATGACGTCCTTTTCCAATGCCATGAATCGCTGCATCAGTGGCAAATTCGACCTGCGCAATTTTTTCTTGTGATATTGCCATTGGATCGGGCTTCTTTTCCCTCATCGGACTCTTGTTCACACTAACTATTCCCACATTTGGGCCAGGGCCCAGGTCCAATGTCAAAATAACTCTAAAAAGAGATCAGGTGCATATGCAAAAGGCTTAATTACAACTAACGAAGTTTAGATCAAGTGGAACGGTTTAGACTCCCATAACATGGAGAAGCAAGGTTTTAATTCCTTTAAGAAGATGTATCCACATTTAGCATCCGACAATACTTTAAATATGATTGCTTCCATTAGGATAATATTTGTGCTTAGCAAAAAAAAAAAGACCTAATTATATACCATCTTCAATCCTTTAAATAAAAGCTAATTAATTTTTTTTTGGAGATTAAGAAAAATAATTAAATGATTTTTTTTATCATTTTTCTCCAAAATAATTTGCTTAATTCATAAATTGATATACAATCTAATGATATATATATTTTTAAATATATATTATAATTAAGTAATTTATTAATTTTTATTAATCTCTCGAAAAAGTCAATTAATTATTATATTAAGGATCTGATATAGTAATATGATACTTCGAATGGAACTTCCTCACATAGGTATACATGAATATTACACTTCATTTTTATTGTTTTTGTCAGAATAATAAGTCTCAGTGTATTGTGTGAAGTCCCACATCGATTGGGAAGGGGAACGAAGCACGCCTTATAAGGGTGTGGATACCTTCCCCTTGTAGACGCGTTTTCTAGGTTATTGTAGAAACCCAGGGAAACAAAACCCTGCTCTGTTTGCAACAGGGACAATATCTACAAGTGAGGGCTCTGGGGATGTTACAAATGGTATCAGAGCCAGGCCTCCGGTCGGTGTGCCAGCGAGGACGCTGGGCCCCTATGGGGGGGTGGATGTGAAGTCCCACATCGATTGGGAAGGGGAACGAAGCACGCCTTATAAGGGTGTGATACCTTCCCCTTGTAGACGCGTTTTCTAGGTTATTGTAGAAACCCAGGGAAACAAAACCCTGCTCTGTTTGCAACAGGGACAATATCTACAAGTGAGGGCTCTGGGGATGTTACATATTGTATGCGTTAATGGTAAAGTTGCCCCCCCCAAAAAAAATTGTTGATTGAGTAGCTAGGTGCTAAGTCTGGCATATACTTAGACATTTAGATGTCTATGCCTCATCGTAATCCCTTTCATCTGACCCTCCTCTGGGTGGTGGTTATACATTTGAGAAGACATGTAGTGTTTACAAGTAAACTAAGTGGTGGGTGATAGACACAATACAGCATACCGGTTTCATCAACCAATTTAACTAATATATGTCCATCATTGACACTCATTCTGTGCTCTTAAAATAATGGGTCATGCTTCTCTTTTCCCCCTATCTAGAATGGTTAGCACCCACCCACCCGGCAAAGCAAGGCTTGAAGTTGCATCAAATAAAAACTACTGTACGGTGCCAGCGAAGAGGTTAGATTGAGTAGAAGAGGCAGATCCCTTATAATATGATCAATTAAAGTTTAAAACTATGTTAAGAGAGATGTATCATATAGTGTTTAGTAATACTTCAAATAAGTTTGTCTCTAATTGGAGAATATATGCAGCAAAAAAAAAAAATTACTGTAAATTTTGGGGCCATTTGAGACATAAGTCTACATGCCTATGTAATTATTTATGATTTTAAAGTGCAATGCTCTTTAATATTTCTCCCGTGAGCTGAGCTCCCTGGAAGCCATAGTTTCCGTAAAAGTAAAACTTGCGAATCTTCCTAGATCCTGTTTCCGTGTGTTGTTTGATAACTCATCTCTCGTAAAGACACATCTCTGTTCCCCACCTCCTTTTCTAACACAGATCACGACTAAATCGTGAAAGAATGTAACTCAAACTCAATTATTGTTTAAACACGTTAAAAATCATATAGGGGGAATTACTATAAAAACCTATGTAAGAGAATTAATATCAGAAAGGTCCTATTGATAACTCAAGCAGCTCCATTAACAACTCAAACAATTCTTATTGACAACCTCTTGAGACCTTTCTGATATTAATTCTCTTACATGGGATTTTATAGTAATTCCCCCAAAATCATATTCCTAACTTTAGATTGGGATATTACCTCATAAATATAAGCATCTGTTTGCAGTGCAATTTGCGAAGCAAATGGGGGTTTATATTCAGTAGCCCATGGAGTATTATTTTTGAATGAAAATGGATCATCTCATTTCATCACAAAATGTACAAAGAAGACAAGCCCAACATGACATCAGTATCCACTCCTCTCAGGCCCAAAAAAAAAACCACCTCCTCACTATTATAAGGTGGGCCGTCAAAAGGAGGGAAAACAGAAGGTTGATGATGAACAGTCCTAGCCAAAAAATCGGCACCTCCCCAGAAAGATCGGCACCCCCCCTCTCACACCCTAGCCCCCAATTCGATCACGTACAACCATGGCTGCCATCTATTAAGATATTATTAACTCAAATATTAGAAAATTATTGCCTTCAACAGAAAAATGTACGTACTTTAACAAAAAAAAAATCGTTAAAGTTGATAATAAGTATGTTTGGTAACGACTTCTGAAAAGTACTTTCATACAAGTTGAGGCAAAACTCTCTCATATACCTCGGATTGTGTGAAAACACTTTTTAAAAACTGTTCCCAAACATACTTAATGTCTTGTTAGATGGCAGCTATGATTGTATATGCGACAATAGCTATCTTTTTCTTTTTTTGTTTTTTTTTAATCTAAAGCATGTGTATATTTTTATTTGAGACAATTCTGTTCAAAGTATTTTTGGTTACTTAACGTGGGCACTGTATGTCCAAAAATGACTTTGTGTCAGACCAATCGAGGCTTAGTTCACAAGCTTATGGGAAGACATGATTTAATTGAAGGTCCAACGGTTAGACAGTAAAGGGACACATGGAGGCTTCCCAGCAGTCAGATTTATCTTCCGCACCCCCCAAATTTCGAGTAGTAGATTCATAAATTCAATGTCCACTAGCATTGTATTTCCAAAGACCGTTAGATGGGATGGATGTGCGATACAGCAATAAAGGGCCAATACCACTTATTTATTCATGTTATATCTCACATTATAAACACTTTTTTTTTTTTTCACATTCTAGAGCCTCCTATCACTCTCTTTTTTACTATGCAATTCTCTCATCTCCCACACATTTTAGATCAATAAAATTACCTTGTATTTCAATAAAATTCATTAATACAATTCTTTTCATTCGGTTTACGTTAAAGATTACAGGTAGTAAACATATTTTCTTTTTTTTTTTTAATGTTGGTCACCGCAAACCCTAATCTTTTTTCTTTTTAACAAAGTGTAGAAGGCTGGCTTAGATTGACATTCTCAACTTTTCCTAATCATAATTTGACCATGTCCTTTCATTCGAAAGGAAAAAAAAGAGCGAGGTTATATTTTAAGAATTAAGAAGCACTGATTGGTCTATTGGATTGGATAGAGAAGGCGCTTCCCTCCTCAACGCCAATGCTGAAGCCTTCTTTCTACTCTACTGTTGCTGAGCTGCCGACCAAGAGCAAAATCTATATAACTCAAACCAGACCTGCACCGTTTCTGTCAATTCTCAATCTTCTCTTTGAATTCCATTTCCCAGACACACGTTAAACGTGGGTTTACTTTCTAGTAATGTTCTCCACCAATATTGCCTCCCTTTTCTATCCCTCCAAGCCTTCACTCTCTTACCGCGTCTCACCGTCCGCCTTCCGTTGCCGTGCTGCCGCTGGAGATGCCTTGCCGGGACCATCGTTTCCTCGGTGGTTCCAATCCCTGGCTTCAGCAGTTGGCGTAGCCGGTGGTGTGAGAATTGGCGAAGATATCGATAAAGGAAGCGTCACGGACGGTGGCGTTGCGGCGAGACGCGCTGCCGGGAATGATGGCACTAGAGTGAAGGCAAAGGAGAGGAAATGGTCGCGTGATACAGAGAGCTACTTGGCGGATGATAACGACGCTCTTCCACTTCCTATGACGTACCCAGATTCCTCGCCGGTTTCCGCTGAAGAGATTGATAAGCGGCTTAGATGCGATCCCCAAGTGGAGGTTAATTTCCTTTTGCCTTCTTTTCTTCTATCGACCTACGTATTCGATTGTTGATTGTGTTCTGGAGTTTGGAGAATTTGTATTTGAGGAATGGGAGACTAGGGGGTGCTTGGCTTGGATTTAACCTCTCTATGTTTCCCAGTCGGCTTTCCCTCCTCAGCCTCATCATAGCGAAATTAAGGAGATTCACTTTCCCCCTCGTGTAGGACTGTAAAGAAGTGGTCTATGAGTGGACTGGCAAGTGCCGTTGTTGCCAAGGGTCGGGATACGTAAGCTACTACAACAAAAGGGGAAAATCGACTACCTGCAAATGCATTCCTTGCATGGGAATTGGTAATGTGCTCTTCAATATTGGCATGTTCATCCTTCATATTTTTGTTATGTCTTTTGTTATGTCTTCTCTTCCTTTTTAGACCCATGTGACTTGCTCTCTTGTTTCTCTAATGCTAGACTGAACTGAACTGAAAGACAGCGGGTCAGTATATTAGAGAGAGAGGGCTGTTAGTAATGATGTCGAGAATATATGTTTTAAATGAACAAATTGAACTCCATGGTAAGACATTCTCTCGTAAAAAGGTCATATGTTAGTCCTTTATGCTTGTAACATAACCCTAACGCCCTTCATGCTAAATGAATTACACCACAACACCGGTTTACTTAGAGAATTCAGTATTGTACTGTGCTTTCGTGATGTGTTATTCTGGTCTTTCCTCCTGTTTTTTTGTTTGTTTAAAGTTGATCATTCTGAGAGCATGTCCCTATGAAGTTAGCGATGGAAAATCTTTATCTCCTTGTAATACTCTTGTTACTTGTTTTCGTTTACTCTTGGGTTCTAATTAAGGCAACAACATCTTTGGCTGCAAAGTTTTCACACGTAACATTTCATAAGTATTTTGGGTTTGATGCATCAATTGTGATACTATAAACTCAATTCTTTTCATTTTTTATTGTCTAATTTTCTCCTCATTGTAAGCGCCCAATACCATGCCCCTACACTCTTAGATGCCTATTTTCAATTTCGAGTTTGTCTGACGCTCATGCTGTGTACAAAAAATAGATAATCAGCTGCTGTAATTTGCAAGATATGTGGTGCTTTACTTTGTGGCATATCTGTATCTAGGGATGCTTGAGGGCATCATTCTTTAAACACAAATGGCTAACTAAATTATGTTTGCATTGAATGCACCATGATTTTGGATCTGTGATCCATTGCATTGTTTCATGCTCTTAGCCTTTCCCTGTCCATGTTATGCAATGTGTGTGGTATGGGAAAACCATCTTTCTATAATATGGATTTGGAGTGTGATTTTTGTAGCTAATTATCAGAGACATATGTTGAACTACTATAGCTGACTTCATTAAATGAAATGACAAGTTTCTTTAATTATTCACTTTCCAGTTGATTTCCTCCCTTGTAAAGAAAGATCTAGGAAATTTTAATTCATATTTCAGTCCCATATACCATGTTCTCCATTAAACGACTGATTGATCCAGTTGGGATTTGGGAATAGAATCTCTTGCTTGACAATGGGCTCTTGTTTTGTCATTCAGTCAATGCATATATCTTAGACTTATTGTAATGGTACACTTCGAATCCCATGTAGATATAATTCATATATCTAACTTATTCGGGACATGGGATTTCTAACTTTGCAGTTTATGGTTTTTCTTTGACCTTACTTCACCTCAAAAAACTAGAAGTTAAATAAGAGTTTTGTTGATTAGAATCCAAAGCATTTTGCAAGAACTGAGAAGATTCACATTTTCTCTTGTTATCTATTTTGCCTTGATAGTTAGCTTGAGCCCTACCTACCTTAAAAATTATTCACTAGGTCCTTGTATCTTTGAATGCACTAGACTGATTTATAAATGCTTTCTATGCGGGTTTTAGAATGTGAACTTGCACTCACTAGCAGAAAGTTTGTTTTGCAGGATACGTGCAGAAGATAACAGCTCGAAAGGACATTGACGTAATGGAGGATTTGGATGATGGAAAGCCGTCATGACAAAATAATTTCCAGTTTTCTTCTCCTTTCCTTTCTTCGGGAAGTTATACTGTGACCTACTTGTTGAGCTGTATTCTTTAGTTACTGAAATAATAACTTATTCATGTAAACCAACTCTTAACAATTGTAGACTGGAAAAAGCAAAACCCCTCCACAGGAAATATAGGAGTATACTTGTAGCTTTTGGAAAGAATTTATTCTTTTCCTATCCTGCTATTCCTTCTGGGTTCCGATTGTCGAGGAATAACTGATAACCTAAGATTTGCATGATGTCTAGTGGAAGAAGAATGATAACTCACCGCTTCCAGTTTCCAACTCTAACATAAAGGCCTCGTTCTTCTTCCATTCAACCGATCAGATAGACCAATCCACCATTGTGGGGAAAAATGTCAAGTGCTAGATTCCTTGATTTCCAATACAACCTTTCAAAGAGAAAGTACCTGCGCACGCCATCTCGTCTGTTTTCCTCCCCAAAAAGACTCACTTCTGGATTGAAACAGATATTTGAGCCAAGCATAGATGAGATGAAGCAGGTATTTGACAAATTTGATTCTAACAGGGATGGGAAAATTTCTCAGCAGGAGTATAAGGCCACCCTGACATCTCTAGCCATAGGGGGGAACATGGCTCGTGAAGTTTCTGATATCTTCCGGGTGGTTGATCTGGATGGAGATGGTTTCATCAGTTTCAAGGAGTTCATGGAAGCTCTGAAGATGGGTGGTGGGATTAGAAGAGTGGATATAGAAGGTGCATTTAGGGTATTTGATAAGAATGGTGACGGAAAGATTACAGCAGAGGAAGTTCAGGATATGCTGAGGAGGCTGGGAGAAAGTTGCAGCCTTGATGATTGCACCCGAATGGTGAGGGCTGTGGATACTGATGGAGATGGCATGGTTGACATGGATGAGTTCCTTGTAATGATGACTCAGTCCTTGTTGACACGTGGCTGATCACTGGTCATTGCCCATTTTAGATGCAGAAGGTGAATTGGGAAAAAAACATGACACAAGAATAAGAGTGGATTAGATTCAGTTCAAGGGCCTTGTTGTGCATGACATGTTTATATGCTCGTCCTAGAGTTGGTTTACATGTTCCTTATAAATCAATTATGTCTGGAGATTCTTCTAAATTATGTAAATTATAAAAAAAGACTATTGAACTTTTAATGCTCGGGCCACTTCTGCTACTTTTCTAATTTTCTTGGGATTAAAGGAAGGAATAATCAAGCAGGGGAGTACTGACGACATTATCAAGCCAACGAGATTAGAAATTTTTTATTTACTTGCAATGTCATTGGATAAAAGATAAACATAAAATCATGTAAACAATTCTTGCACTGTTTTCATCCCAGTAAATAGAATCACTGCTAAGAATGACATGGCGTGATAGAGGAGCACAGCTTTCTGATATTTCCAATTGCAACTCTCATTTACTCGATTCTTTAATTGATCATCACAGCTAGAAATTGAACCTTTCAATCCATCAAGAAATTGAACTTTTGACATGACACCCAAGTTAAAAGTAAAGATTGGTTGAAAGCAAGGTAGTTATTTAGGACTTTAGTCATTGTAAATGAGACAATTCAAAAGAAGTGGCCCTTGCAAGGCCACACGGAGATTAGAGTCTTGTTACAAAATTGTGATTAAGGATACAAGCCGAAAACTTTAAGAATCTTTGGATTAATTTATTTTCAACGTTACAATATACGAGATAAATGTATATGTTTGAATTTTTTTGTCTTGTAAAGTGTAAAAGGTTTTTCCCCCTGCATAGCTTCCAAACACCCACCTTTGCTAGTCAATCCATGCAAGAGCCAAAACTCAGTAACTACAGAAAGAAAGAAAGAAAATGGAAGACTGACAAGGCAAAAGAAACATACTGGATTTTTTCCTTTTCCTTTCCTTTTTTTTTTTTTGTGGGTGTAAGAGCACATTTTATTTTGGTTTGATATTGACAAAAAGCACTCAAGCCAAGCTAACTGCACAGTGCACGCAGAATTGACAGTAGATAGTTTGAATCAGCATCAAGAGGTCCCATATGCTAGCCGGGAAAAAAAAACATCCCAATTACATGCTTCACTTTCATCTCGTCATGCCAGGTGGTATAGCTGGAGCTACTGTAACTCCAAACCTTCTTGACCTTTCCACATTGCCTTCCCACCCTACAGTTCAATCCATTGTCCAACAACATAAATCACTTTCACATTTATTTACCTTAAACAACATAAGAACAATAAGCACTTTGATTATTGATCATGATCAATGGGTCATCATCTTATTTTAATCACCTAAGCTGAGGTCAAATCCATATTGTTTCAGCTGTCTGTATTCCTGGCACAGAGCACAAGCCTCACAGCAGAAATGAACAAAGCAATCCATACACGGAGCCTCTGGTAAGTCAAATTGCGCCCTCATTCTTGACCGATAATTGCAAGAGTACAGGCATGCAAGTCCAGTGAGAGCTAATAACCCATAACAAAGCCCACTAGAACCACAAGCTGCACATAACTTAAAAGATCAGTATTACTAATACAAGCCACTTCAAACTACTCCTTATAGTTTGGTCTACACATTCTGCTTTTGTTCCCTAATTATATTCATTTTAGTGCCACTGGCAAACCCTAACATATGCTATTTCGGTTAAACAAATGGTTTATTTTGGTCCTATATATATGATTTCGATTCACTTTATCTTTTAAATTTATAACTTTTTCTTCAAGTATCTATATTGATTACACATAGATTTTCTTCAAGGGGTAGTTACAATGACATGATTAGAAAGAGTGTTTTAGGAAACCAATATACATTTATCATTAATAACTAAATTAATTTCTTTAATACCTGAAAATTTGAAGATTAGTTATCTTATTCTTATATTAACAACCAATACGAGAGTAATTTTTAATGGAAATATTTGTTTCACAGTGAATGATACATTTCATGCTAGGAATGATAAATTGGCATCAGATTAAACCATAGATCGTGACTCTGCGGTGGCTTACATGGCTTGCCTTTATCTACAATCTCTGCGATGCGTCCGAAAGTAAAACAAGGGCAGAAGCAAGTGACTAAACCTTCAAGAAAGTGAAAAAAGGAAGAAGAAACAAAGTTAACTAACATGTGAAATGTAAATAGAAAAAAGTTGAATATATATATATATATAGAGAGAGAGAGAGAGAGATAAATATTTTCTGGGTTTCTTACAAAGTGAAGGATCATCAACACAATGGAAAAGATCACTTGACCACTGAGGCGTGAAGACAGAATGCCTCATGATTGTTGGAGGAGCAGAAGAAACGTGTGGAGTCCCATAATTTGGAGGGACATAACCTGGACGGCCATGCTCTGAATATATCTCAGCTTCATCTATTGAAGGATACATATGTTTCTGACAATATTTAGCAGATAATCAGAAATCAATAGTATTCCACATATATATAAGTAGAATCAGGTTATTAGTTTAATTAATAGCAAGTAATTAAGATTAATCTAATGTATAACCAATTTCATAGAAAGAAGTAGTCACTATTTTACATTACCGTACGTTTACTTCTTGGCTCTGCAATTTCAACGAACAATCTCACTGCTAAAAGATGGAGCAATCCTCATTTTCAATCTTAGTCTTGTTGACTTGGTCATTGGGAGTGCCAGGATATCGGCATTATTCAACATTCAAAGATGATACTCTATAAATTAATGGTTTTATTAAATGCAAGGTGGAAGATGAGAAATCATTAA
>QFDD01007225.1:0-13764 GCA_006871305.1 Vachellia collinsii
TAGGTGGAATAGTGTAAAGTGACATTCTAGAAGGCTAATAAGGGCCGTTAGATCGAATAGATCTCCACCGTCCATTGAGGAGGTGGAGTAGTATAAATACCCCCAAGGGGATCACTTGTAATTGATTCATTCAAGCAATAGAGAAACATTCTCTCAAGCTCCTTCTCTCTCTAGTTTCTCTCTCTAGTCTTGTGCTTCTTGCTTGTGAGCTTGTCCAGGTTACTTGGGAAGGCTGACTTAGTTCGAGTCTGGGTGAAAGATCGAGCTAAGTGCCGCACGGTTGTTGTTGATATAAACAACCCCGTGACAGCATGCTGCAGATCATCCTCCTCATAACCAACCCCCCCCTTTCTGTTTCACTGGCTCCTATTCTCAATATTCTATCATCCGTGATTAATTATTACTCCACTCAACCATATATCCTATTTTAAATCTGATATATTCATATGCTGACTTCCCCAGTCTAGCTATCGATTTAAAACATGCCTCCAGTATGATCCACATCCTAATCCTCAATTAAATATACTGCATACAATCCCCCCGGGGGGCGGGGGGAACATCAGTTCTATGTTTTGTGTCGGTGAGTGAATTTCATGCGAGGATTTTATCCAAAACAGAACTTACATTTCATGAGAGAATTCTGCAACAACCAACTCTTCAATTCAATCCCAACACTTCGGTTTTATTACGGATACAATTACCTCTTACCATGTTTAACTAAACAGTCAGATGAGAAAAAAAATTAAAGCTCAAGGACTTGTAGAAGCAGATATACGGTATCCGGAAAAAAAATCAGTCATCAACATTACTATAAAAAACATGATGCATAACAAAACACCAAGAAAATAACAGATAATTGGACCATGAAAGGGTAGTTTACATTCTTTCCTTCGTTATGTCCCCTCCCTGGAAGGGAACACGGATCAATTTTTTTCTTGTCCGGGACCACCTTTGATTTAATGTAATCCCTTCTCTTATTGGCTATTCTCTAAGTTTGCTATTTTTCCTATTTTGCTTAATTGGAGGAGCTAGAGTATGAATATTGAATGTGCAAAGAACGTACAATAGAAAAGGAGCACTGTATCAACCCTATCTTAACTCAAAATATCAATACTTCATTTCATGAATCTCTTCATAATTATACATCTATATATGTACCACTAAACCACTTTTCTATCTCATATTAGATCTGTTATAGTTCATTAACCCATGTTTAATCGCATCCTGACATGTCTTAATTTTTTTTATTGGTATATTAATATATATTAACATCGTTAATCTTGATTTCATAAACAACAGTTATAGGAGATTTTCTATATAAAATTTACGCTTCTGCAGATTCGAGCACGTAGGCATCCCTGCAAGCCAAGAGTGGCCCCCTTGTGGACAATATATCTCAAATGAATGTGCGTGCGTGCAGTTGGAAATCATATTCAGAATATTTCAAACTGCTGTTGCTGTTCTTCAGGGAAATACGAAATATGTTTCTCAGCATCTTGTTATGCGTATGCCCTGTTGTCGTTGCTGTTGTTTTAAATGAATGAACTGATCCTGAATTCAAATATGTATAATCACATGCATAGAAAAGAAAAGCACCTGCGGGAATGTGTGCTTCACATATGGGGGAATCCGAATGAAAGCAGTGAAGTCAAAAGTGACATGATGCCGTGGAAATTAATGATGCAGGCCGGGAAACGTCATTTCAGGATTCAGCTGCTTCTCGCACACATGTTTCCGCAGTACAGGAACATAGCTTTTCACACCCCCCCGGCCAATTGGATTCAGGCCATCAATCTTTATTTCTCAACCGTCCGTTTCGTCAAATTATTGATATAACCAGTCTACATGTTTCTAGGGATTGGATCATTTTTTTTTTGGGGTCACGCTCACAAGAAAACTTGCTACTTTTCAGCTAGGTTCTCTCATGACATAGAGAGCAATTTTTAGGTCTTCAATCAACCACCCTTTTCTGGTTAATCAAGAGTTGGAGCTCCATTGGCCAAAACAGGCCATTTTTGTTTATTATGAAAATATGTTCATGTAATCGAAATAAAACTCTAATCATATATATACATTACAGACCGTAAATTATATTAATAAAATAGCTTCCACCCCCATTTACACGTTACTTTCACCGTGGAAATTTTCAGTATTTATCATTCAAATGAGGTATTTTGAGGGGGTATTATCGTAAAAGGAACCTGGAAACATACCAATATCTGAGCCCCCAGATTCATGGAATGTGTTCACTTGTGATTGGCTGTTGGCACGTACGCGGCCCAACGCTCCGTTGCCAAAAATTCCCTTTCTCCTCTCCTCATCCTTCTGCTCTTACCCTCTCTCGCTCATTCTCTCTCCCTCTCCGCTATTTTGAGAGAATCGGGTCACTGCGGCACTGCCCCTTGTCTCTCCCTCCACTGTTTGCTTTTGTTGCGAATCTTATATTTGGATTTTGATGAGCTGAGCGATTCGTTCGCAGCGGCAGCCTACTCTTTTGCTCCCTCCACTCTTCACTCTCACCTCTGCTGCTCATTCTCAACAGCCAACAGCATAACTCCCAAGTTGCACTTCTTCTCCCTTCTTTATTCCCCTCCACTTTCGCTGCACCACATTTCGTAGTTTACCATCCCACCTGGTTATCTGGATTCAGATTTCGTTTATCAGTCTTTTAGATCTGGTTCAACCTCCTACAATTGTTGCCTTCCGCGCATATTCAAGTCCCAAATATTCCCTACGATTTCCCTCCAAACTTCTTCCCACTCCACACAAACGTGCGTCGATCTGAAAACAGAAGCTGCGAAGAATACAACCTTTTCCGTCTTCAAGAGTAGAACTTTGAAGCCAACCTGGGAAGCAATGGAGTCAGATCTTGAGCACCACTCTTCAATGTTACATGGTCATCAGCAGCAGCAGATGAATTCTGGCTTGACACGGTACCGATCGGCGCCAAGCTCGTACTTTACCAATATCATAGACAAGGAATTTTATGAGGACATGTTCAATCGGCCTTCCAGCCCCGAAACAGAACGAATTTTTTCACGGTTTATGAATAGCCTCGCCAACGAGTCAGAAGATGCACCAGCTCAATATCTTTCATCTGTTCGACCAAATTCTGCGGTGAAGGAAGAGATGGATCAGCAGCCTCAGGTTATGGCTTCCGTGAACAATGAACCGGTGGCTCTCCAGCAGCAGCAGCAGCAGAACAGTATTAGTAATTTTGTTTCTGCTCCGCCGCAGAATCTTTTCCAAAGCTCAGGACGTCCACCTTCGCCGAATCAGAGCCTGACTTCAACAGCTATGGACGGAGTCTATTCGACGGGAGGTCATCGCTTGCCACATATGAAGGCTCCTGATGCAAACAATTCCAATCTAATCAGGCACAACAGCTCACCTGCAGGATTCTTTTCCACCTTAAACATTGAAAGTAATATGTTCCGTCTCCTCCTTCCATTTTCCTTGTCCTTTCACTAGTTTTTTTTACTTCATTCTTGGAAAATAATCAAATACATATCTCAAGATTTACTGTTCTTGAAATATTTTTTTACTTTTAGAAATTTGCTTCTTGTTCGCCCTATTTGTTTTCTGCACATGGCCAAGGAGATGCTTGAACTTAAGGTCTAACTTATTCTGTGCACACCCTGTTTATGTATTAACTATTAATGGTGAAAGATGAGAAAGGATGAACCAGTTTGGGTTGTTTTCTTTTTTGTTAAAAAAAAAAATAGGGTGTTGAATTGGGAACAGGGTTGGATGAGCTTATCATGGGTACAATATTCGATGTTTTCTTGTTGAGAGCTTTATATTTATCCCAACCTTCATTTTCTTACTCCCTGAATAGGTTGTCATAATGACGCCATGCAAGCTTAATTGGCTGGCTATGCTTCTATGACCGCAGGCATATTGGGAGCTGGTAACAATACGAGTGACGAAGCTAACTTCTCTTCTGCGATGAGGATGAAAAATCCGCCAAAATACTCGACAGGCCTAATGTCATCCATAGCTGAAGTTGGGGACAAGGGCTACACCGAACATCAAGACACCGAATCTTTTGCTGAAAGCCAAGGTAATGAGTTTGTCACAGGATTCCCCGCAGGTCCTTGGGACGATTCTGCTCTCATGTCTGACAATACTGCTGGGCTAAAAAGATTTAGAGACGAGGATTCAAAAACGTTTTCTGAGACTCAGGTACAAAATGATTCAACATTGTTCTGATGTATACTTTGCAAGTGAAATACCATTGACCCGACTCAGTTGTCCTTAACAGAACGAGACAGGCAGCCAGCCTCGTCCTGCTCCTCTGACTCATCACCTCAGTTTGCCAAAAACTGCAGCGGAAATGGCAGCCATTGAGAAGTTTCTGCAGTTCTCAGATTCTGTTCCCTGTAAAATTCGTGCAAAGAGGGGCTGTGCTACTCACCCAAGAAGCATTGCAGAGAGGGTACGTTATACTTGTCCGGCCTCAAATGTTTGGTCTATGAATCCTAAAATTGCATGTTCTATTGACGTAAACTAATCAGTAGCGAGCAAAAAAAATTAATAAATCATGTATTTTTAAAATTCACTGATTGAACATATAACCTTCGGGAACTAATATCTTGTATCTTGATTCAAAATTACATTTTTTTTAATTAAAAGCTACAATTGCGCAAATGGTAGTATATTTAAACTAGGTTGATTTTAACTTATTATGGTTATGTGGATGTGAATTGGGGTCAGGTCAGAAGAACTAAGATCAGTGAGCGTATGAGGAAACTACAAGATCTGGTCCCCAACATGGACAAAGTAAGATTTTTCCATATGAATAGCAAGCCAGTATGTGAAAACGAAGGAAAATGAATGATGATGCTTTTTCCTCTCCGCATTGCAGCAAACAAACACAGCAGACATGTTGGACTTGGCCGTCGACTACATTAAAGACCTTCAAAATCAGGTTCACGTATGTCAAATAAAACACATTATCATCAAAGCAACGCCCATATTTTTCAGCACGAAGAAATCGATTGTTGAGGATTCATTGAGGGCTCAGCCTCACTCATATTATTTGTGCAGACGCTTTCAGATAGTCACGCGAAGTGCACGTGTCCACACAAGCAGAGGCAGTAATGGAAAAGACGAGGGAGGATGCGGCTGCAACATTGTACAGATCTGTAATAATATCGTTCAGAGGATTGAAAGAGTAGGGAGATAGAGGGTTTGCTCATAACGACTAACTGTAAGAAGCAAGAGAAAGAGGGCAGGCATGGGTGTACAAAATTGAAGGTGTAAGATAATTTGTTTTAGGGTAGGTATGAGAGGAGTTAATGTGGTGTTAGCTTTGTTGCCTGATGGAGTAGTAAAGAGGAGATGTGTTGTTGTACGGGTTGGCTTTCGCATTAAATGGCAAGGGAAACATCGTGGAGGGTCCGACGTGGCCATATGGAACGAGGCTTTCCCTCTGCCTTTTCCCTCTGCCTCCATATCTGGGTCTCTCCAATAAAGTCATGTCGCTGGTGGTTATTCCATTTTCGAGACTCATTATCCCATCCATTCCATTTGAGTGGTGGCTATTGCCCCTCCCCTTTTATTGCCTTTTGGTCCATCATTGCCAATTTGGATTCAAGCGCTATAGCCTCTGTCTTTACCCTGGTTTCTGATATTTGGTTCATGTTACTTTCTTTCCTTTTTCTTTTCACTTGACGGACTTAAATACCGTATCTTAGAAGAGATTCACCTTTCTGTAATGGTGAATGATGGGATGAAACAATGAACATGTGATGTTTTTTTTTATGGGGAATGTGAAAGGAGAGGCGAGTGAGGCTAGCAAACAAGGGAAAGAGCAAAGATTGAGAAGTGGACCACGTCAGAGTGATGTGGGCAGCAAAGAAGTGGGGCCTCATTGTTGTAGAGAAGCAAAAGTGGAGACAGCTGTGGTGTGAGTAAGAAAACAGGGCAGGGAAGGAGGGTGCAATAGGGAATTGTAGTCCGAGACTCCGAGGGCCTAGTAAGTGGTAAACACACTATGAGTGAATGAAAGAAAGAGCTTTTAGGGGGTGGGGTCGTTCACTGGTGGGACTGTTGGGCCATCCATTACCGTTCATTCATTCATTCCTTCTGTTTTGTTGATGACAGCGCTCTGCCCCTCCACATATCTTCCATTTTCCTTCTCCCTTTTGACTTCCATGTGTTGGAACCCCCTTTCTCGAGGACTGAGGGCTTGGCTTGGTAATTTTTTTTTTTTAAAAAGGGAAAATGGCAATCTAGTTTCATGTAATGATATTAACACCGACTAAATCTAAAAACTTTGATTAGGGATTTGGATGATTACAATTTCCTTAACCCTTTGATTAGGGATTTGGATGATTACAATTTCCTTAACCCAGAAGAGATCACATGCGATACTGACCCCCGTGTTAACCATCCCCTTCTAATCATCCATCGCCTGTGTATTGGCGAGTGGGGGGACTGGCTCCCCTGTTTTTAACTCTACTGCTTCAAATCACAGCTGGTAGGGCCAACAAACACTAAGCATAAAATTAACACGAACATCCTGATTCCTATGCTGAATAAAAAGATGATAAAAAGTTCTCCTCCTCTCTCCCTGTCGATTGCCAGCCCTGGAATGATTTGCAGATTGCAGGTCACTCTGGGGAGACAAAGCTTTTGGTCCATATGACTCATCCCACTTGTTTTTTTCTACATGCAAGCCATCCTCTTATTTTTGCAATTTCATTCTTCAATTTTGCAACCCTCCCTTTGCCAGTCTTTGCCTCAGCATGAGTGAGGAATGACAAATTTCATGTGCGCGCGCGCTTTTCCTTTCCACTTGCCGTGTTCAAGTTTCCCCTTACAGCTTATCTTCCATTCTATACAGCTCAAATGCTCATTATTTACAACTAATCCAACGGACTTTGCAGCTATGCTTCACATCCTGTGTGAAAATTGATTCTGGGATGATTTGCAATATCCTCTACTAATTTACAGCAAAGCTTCCTGATTTACAAAAGGGAATTTTTGTTTCCCTGAAAAATTCGTCATGCCAAGGAGTAAAAGGGCCAGCTGATGAAAGAACAGGAGGACACACTTGGAGATAGAGATAGCAAATGTGCGTGTTGGCCAAGGGGCCTATGGAGGCCCCTCTTTTTAATAATTGGGGATCCACCTCCAATCAGTATGTAATCATTATGGCTCCTATCTAAATGGGTAAACTTTTAGTACTTTGATATTCTATTGGTTAGCTTTTGACCACCCAAAAACTAATTGGCAGTCAACGAAATGATACTAGAATCCGTATACGGGGGGCTTCTTCTTTTTTTCTGTCATGATATTCAATAAAAAAATGACAATGATATCGTTACCCCGTATCGTTCATCTTGACATCAATTAATTAGTGCAGGATAATCAAATGTCAATCAACTATCAACTACTAATAAAAAATATAAAATTTATAACAAGTCTTTGATAAGCTTATTTCAGGAGCCGTTCAAAAAATTGAAATCCACCACTCAAACAATTCTCTATCACCCGTTGCAATGCTTCTTTAGAAGCTTAAAAATGCTGGTGACAAGATTAGATTAACTACGTGTTCCATTATTTAATAATTCAAAATATAGATAGTATCAGATATCTAACAGGTTGTTCATACCTGACGACGGCAATAACGATCATTAATATCATAGGATTTGTCAGCTTATGTTAAAAATGGAAATAATCAACTGCATTAATCATAAAATCATCACAATAATAGTATATGTGTTTGTATTACTTTAATCGAATAATTCAATCGGAATGATAGAAAGCGCATTCATGTAACCTTTAAAGTTTTTGATACCATATTAATTTTATTAATCTTCATAACAATGTATATTAAGGATCAGGCTGACAAAGAAAGGAAAAGAGAGATGGAGCTCCTTACAATGGACACAGCACAAAAAGGAATTATTTGAGAAAATATGTTCCTTAAAAAACGCAAACACAATAGTAATGTCGAGGCCGCATTTGAATGAGTACGCTGTATCTGTACTTTTCCCTCTCAAATCCAAAAATTTGAATGCCCACAGTGTTGCCAATAATTCACTATCCACAGTTCCATTGAGCTGCACTGCAGCCCCCTTGCTCTTCCCATGGACGAAGGAACGCCTCCCCCTCCTCCTCTCCTCGTCTCTCTTCCCCCCATCCTCCCTCCATCCGGCCGCCGCCTCTCCGCAACCTTCCTCCACCCTATTCCGCCTCTCTCACCCCACTCCAAATTTGCTTGGGTCTCGCTCCAGGGAAGACTGATTAACTCCGAAGAAGCCAGTTCCGCCCGAACCATTGGCGGTGCTTTAACCCCACAAGAAGCCCTCGCTTGGGAGCTCTTTAACCCCATCCACAGATTCCTCATCGTCGCCGTCATCAGCGTTGCAGCTGCCGAATCCAATAAAAGCCAGCAGATATGGCAGCTGAAGAAGTCCGTCGAACTCAGGGTTCGCCATTTGTTTGCTTTGGTTCTTACTATTGATTTAACCAGTACTTGTTTCTTTCTTTTTGCCTTCCCCCTTTTCCATTTGATTGGTCTATTGGGTCTCGGTAATGCTCCGTTTAATTATTATGTGCCTTTTTCATTACAGAAACAGAGAGAAGATATACATTCTGTTCTGACTCACTTTTTCATTTCATTTTGAGTTAGGTGGGATATGTGGGGACTGATTCTTTCTTCTTGCTTAAAATATAGTGACTTCTGATGTGCTGTTGGATGATAAAGAACTACATAATATATCGAACTTATGTTGTTCTCCTGGGAGGCCCTGTGTGCTCCCTGGCACCCTCATTCTTTAAACAATGAATGAATTGCGTCTTCTCTGATATCATCATTTCTGTGATTATCTATCAGGATCAGGTGCTATCGAGTATGCAGGAGAAGCTTGACAGTCTCTGCGAGCTGCTCAACCACACTAAGGAACAGTCGATTGCCGCGATGAAGAAATCCTTACCAAACAATGGAGAAATACTGTTGAATGAAACCTGTGGCCCTGATAAAGCTCAATTTGCTCATTGCGATTATTGGCTTAATGATCAACACTCTGACTTATTTGTGGTTGGTTACACTTGCGCAGCAGCCACTAAATGTTGGCTTTTCCAGTTTTAATTTTAAATAATAACTATGCATTTTCTGAACGTCGCAGATGAAGAACTTGACTCGTATAATTTTTTCGCAGGAAAAATCTGTCAAAAAAGATTCTTGTGGGGATGAAGTGCTGTACAAAGCACCCTTATTTAATGAAGAACAAGAAGAGCGGCGAATGTCTGACTTGTCTTGGGCTTCAAGTGTAACATCTGCTTCAGATATCCAGGTCTCATAACCTTATAGTTATCATTCGTTCTGCCATTACTTCATAGGTATTATGTCACATGGATCAGTAGCAACATATTTTTCATATGTCATAAATTGATCATTCGGGTGAGCTTCCCAAATATGGGCGTGGATTGCCTCTTGGCAAAGGGTGGGTCCCGCTATGCTTACAGTCTTACACAATATTTCCTTTTAATTTTTTAATAATTTTGTATTACTAAATCATTAAAAATCTGGCCAGCAAAGCTCCTCCAAACTTTTTATATGTTGCATTCTTTAACTGGAATCAGCATCTTTAAGAGAAATTGGTCCATGAGAAAGAAATTACCTGGTGGCCTTTTTGTTCATGTGCTCATTGTGTTGTGCTATTCACACAGTTAAACAGCCTGGCTCTAGAGCAAGACTTGTTTAATCTCAAGAGAGATTGTAAAGACAAGGATACCCAAATAAAGGAGTTGACTGACCTTCTCAATGTTTCTGAAGCTGCGAGATCAAAGGTTTTGTAAAATTCACTGGTTTCCATTCACATTTCATTCCTGCAAGTTGCAACTTTTGTTCCCTTTATTCAACTAGGCCCTTACCTTTCTTTTGGCTTACTAACCCTTTACTATTTGAAACAGAGAATTACTGAATTAGAAGATATTATACGGAGGAAAAATTCAACTATTACAAAATTAAAGAAGGAGCTGGTGGTTTTGGAACAGAAGGTAAGAACACGCCAACATGTGTTGATGTAGCAACATCAACATGTCAAGTATAGCATGATAATTAACTAACACGAGATTCAAGCAAGGAGGCTTTATACGATGCATATTAGTATATTGTGTATCCTGCGAGTTGAACATGCTTCTTAGACTAGTTTGACGATTTATTGCACAGGTTATGCAACTTTCTAGACTTCGTCGACCATCCTCTTCTAGCTTTGACTCACGTGACGACCAGCTTTCGCACGTGAGAGATAACCTATTATATGATATGGAGAGTAGCACCGGCCCTTCATCTTCTGATTCAGACAGTGCACCCCTAAACAGCTCCGAAAAACCCATTGCCAAGGTTGATGATGCTCATGTACTGAACAAAAGTCGCACTTCTGCGGGTAATCATAAATTCAAGTCAGGAAAATCCATCAGTTCTTCAGGGCGAGGACTTGAACAACAATTGGAATCTCGTTCTGTGAGTTCTCAAAAAGTTTCAGGAAATCAAAAATTTTCTACAGCTTCATCGAGGCCAAATCGATCCTCAGCTCATGCAGACTTAAAGGGCAGAAGATCTTAAAGAATCTAGCTTGGGAGATATTTTGCTGGTCAGGAGTGTAGTTCCGAAAAGTAATATATTTGCATAGACATTCCTGATCATTATTCGATTGCCATAGCATCGGATTTTTACATTAGCAGTATCATCGATTTGTAAGATATCGAACAGTGGATGTCATATATTTATATTTATAAAATACTCATTACCATGTGCCAGTGCCATCTATAACCAGAACGATTGAAAGAAAACAAAATAAGAACTCAGAAGGGGTGCTCTTGTTCTGAGTTGCGTCTCTTGTTTAGCAGGGAATCGGACCCCTCCTGTACCAAGTAGTTTTATTTGAACATGGTTGCATTATTTCTCTGCTATTGTGAGAGTCGTCAATAAGGTTGGGTTTGAACTTTGAAGAATTCGTTCTAGTTGTTGGATCTGGTTTGACTCATAAAATAGGTCGTATCAAACCAATCAACCTTTGGGTCAAAGGCTAATCCGGATGGTTCCGACTTCCATGTAATTGAAAATATTGGTGGGTTGGAGAGCTAGGATGGGATTGAATACCCATCATGGTCATTCCCCTTGCTTTCGTAATATTATATTCCTTCAATAGTCTTGTAACTCTTTATTTTTTTTTAAGGGTTAAAATATAAAAATATCCATTAATTAAGTTATACTAAAAGTGTAAAAGTACTATGAATTTTTTTTTCCATGTAAAAGAAACTATAGACATTATTAAAAAGGGTAAAATTGACAATTCCGTCAAAATTAGTTATGTAGACCATTTATGGCACAATCTTGTAGAAATCCAGATGGCAAAAATATTAATTATATTATATATTATATTTGACATTCATAAGAGATGCATATGAAAAAAAGAATTAAATCATTTTTTATATAATTTTATTATTTAAAAAATATAATTTTGTATTTAGTTTATTATTAAGAATATTTGATCTATCTTTTAAATATTTTAAATTATCTTAAAGATTTTTAAAATATTATTTAATCTCTGATAATCGAATTGTCATCTATGATCGATTATATCTCACATTATTCATCAACATCTTTTTAGGCCTTTAAATCAAATATTTATCATTTTTTTATCCTGCGTATAGGTTTTAAATACTCTTCTTGTGTATGCTATTTTTAGGGATTAGGATTAATAAATAAAACTATTTAGTTTCTTTTATGAACTTGTGACTATTCATGGTATAAGTGTTTTAAATTGAATCTCTGGTGATAATTTGAATTATAGATATTCTGAATTCAACATTTTTCAGCAGATTATAGATATTTTGAATCGAATAACTTACCATATTGTGTAAGATATTGCAGAGATTTCTAAGCTGCGCTTTCGTATCTCAGTGGTTGACGCAAAATTGGGATGTGGATGCTGACTTGGATCACTGAATTCCTAAGAGGTAATCTTCATGTCTTGCTGGAGAAGCCAGAAACAATCCACGTCACCCCTCCTCTCTTTCTTGATCCATTTCCCCTTCAGTTCGTCGATCATGTTTGCTTGTGACGGAGGGTTTGGGTTTTTGGAGCATATGGGTTCATCTCGGCGATGGAGAGTTCGAGTTCTTCCACGGCTTTCAGTCATCAATGGCTACATACCCCTGGATAAAAGGCAACCAGGATATCTAGGTTCTCCCGCGATTTTTGTTTCTTTTTTATTCTTTGACTTCTGATGAGAAGGTCCGATGTTATGGGTTTCTTTGTGCCTTGATTTTCCCTTTGATTTTTCAATTTCACATGATTTGTCCTCTTTTTCTGCTTTTGCTTCATCGCAGCTTTGACTTGATTTCTTTATCGCTAACGACAATCTGTCGCAGCAACTCTTCTTTCCTGACTTTCTTTCTTTTGGGTTTGAAAGATATGTTTATTTTCAGAATGACTTGAGTTGATGCAAAAAGAAATATAACTATTATCAAATGAAAGGGGTCTTTGCTCTGTAATCTAGCAGATGACAATGGAAAAGGAGGGACCTTTTATCTGCATTCACTACTCGAGGAGATTATGAACAGTGAAAAGAAAGCCATGGAACTCTCCTCTGTTCAGTCCCTCTAAAAGACAATCGTTGTTGTGCTCGCCGTCGCCTGGTTCACCACATCAATGGCATTGAGAACCTTTGGTCCAATCTTAGCCTCCACTCCCAGTCATGTCTCACTCTTACTCTCTCCTTGTTGATTTCTTCCTCTCCCACATCTGTTTTTTGTAAATTTTATTTTATTTTATTTAAATTCTATTAAAACTAGATACGGGTTTATGGACATGAGATGATATTGTTGAACTGAGTTTTGATTTTTTTTTTTTTTGTTGCTTTTATCACTCAGTGCTTTTGATTTTGAGCATGGGTGATGTTGGGGTGGGTCTGAGAGGAAGAAGATGGAAGGAATGTTTTTCAGCAAGTGGAGAGGGCAAGGGGATGGCATTGACTATGCTGACGTGGAAACCAGCACGAGCGGTGAGCCCCACCAAAATTAAAGAAGGGGCATTAAGCATTCTTAATATAAATTAATGGATATTTTTGTAACTTAAACCTGAGAAGAAAATGTCTATATTCTCTTGGGCGCTGGTACAAAGGCCCAAATTTTTTGGTTCTTTGTGGGCCATATATCTATTGCGGAAGGGTAGAATGTTGGAAAAATCAAAGGTTTAGTCTTCCGATTTGGCATGAGGCTGAAGTCCGGCCGGCGTCATCTCATATGAGGCCAGTGCATGCAGGCACGTTGAGGCAAGTTATGGCGAGCGGGCGGAGGAAGGAGCAAGATTTCATTTTCAAGGGTGAAGAACAGAATACAAGGGAGCCATGCTTCATCATCATGTAGAGAAATGATCCAAAAACCCTTTGGAGCAGCGGTACGAAATGTGTCATTGGTGGTATTCTATATATAAAGTTCTGGATTACTATAAAAGGAATAGAATTGACGGAGGATGGGTAGTCGGATATTAATACAATACATCCAGAAGAATAAAATTATATAAAACACCATACATATTCATATTATTTAATCGGACGGCAGCATTGCAAAGAAGTTGAGAGTGCATGAGCAGCAATCCAAGAAATGGGTAAAGCTTGTTCAAACAGCGTGCGAACACGTGGGTTGAATCTTGAATGACGCGTAGCGGGTGGTTGGATCCGGTGGATGTGGTCACCGCCTTTTGACCAACAACATCCATAAAACACATGCATCCTTTTGGTA
>QFDD01007226.1:0-13221 GCA_006871305.1 Vachellia collinsii
CGGTTGGTCCTCTATTTCCATGTCATCAACAAAGAGAAACATGGGAGAGGAACAGAGCTTGAACTTCAGGGAATTTGACAAACATTAAAAAAACTTAATATCATTATTGGTCCCCTTCTGGGACATGAACATATATCATTTATTACTTCACAGTTTTTTATCCATATGAGGATTAGTTGAAGTTAATTACCTTCATCAGCTGCGGTGAGGATATCGCTTTTAGAATCCCTGAAATGAAGCTGGAGGTTGGTTGTATAAGATTCATGTGTTGAATTGAAATCACGGGGTGCGATGTTGATGCGGGTGCGATCAGCCATGGATCCAAGTGATGAATCCAAATCCAAAATCACTCCTACTGGTATAGGTACATTTGCAGACTCAGTTATGGTAATTATTAGGCATAATAAGCCCACAAATACCACACAATCTCTTCGTCTTCTCACCATTTTCCTGCAATTCTCTGCTTTCACCTTTACTTCTCTGCTCACACTCACTCCTCAACTCTTGCTTTTTTTCAATACATACTTTCCTCCTCGCCTAACAACCATCATATCCATTGTATGTGCTTGTTAATGATTACTTGATTAGTTTAGGCGAAATTACACGCATGCCCCGAGTAGGACAGATTAATACCGATAGGATCCAGAAAATCTTTATATTATTTTCAAGTTCTAAGAGATTCGAGGGTAAGAGGTTGCAATTGTGAAAAGATGTATTAATACTACTTGTTATCAATTGAGATGTCCTAACTTATCATCGTGTGTGACAAATTGACCTGTTAAATGAGATGTCTTAATTTGTTAATGATGGCACTCTAACTTATCATCAACGACATATTAATTTATCAGTTGATAAGTAAAAGCAAACTAATATTTTCACAATTCTAATAAATCGTCAAAGGTTGTTTAAGGACTTAACAATAATTGAAAGATTTCTCAGAACTTGATATGTATGTTAAGTTCTCTAATTTGATACATGTGTACAATTTCTCCATAATTTTATTGAGTTAAAGGGTATCCCCCTACCTTTATGAATTTTTTTTTTGTTTTTCACCTTAGTTGGATCCAACCAGATCATCATTAGAATTTTTTTACCTTCATAAACAAATTTACCTCTTGAATGGGAGGATTCATTCAAGAAGTTTGCGCTCCCCCGGAGTTTAATAAAATAATTACTTTAATAATTTATTAATTTTGATAGATCAAAGAAGCAAAATAAATAAATTAATTATAATAAATATGATATGATTTTTCAAAAATATTCATGTATAAAATTAAATAATATATCAATTTATAAATTAAATAAAATAGTTTTTAAAAATATTAGAAATCAAACGGAATGAGATTTTATATTTATTATAAAATCAACTTCCACTTAGCTCATATATTAGGATTGAAGAAGTATATTTACGTATCTAAGAGTAGGATGAAGGATATATTTTTTAGAAAGAATATTTTTTATGGAAGTACACGTTTGAACCCTATATATTTATATAAAATTTCGTTGTAGTCCTTTAATCATGCCTTATTGATCATTTAATTGTAGAGTTATAATTAAATTTATTGAGTTAGCATTTTTTATTAAAGAAAGTTATAAGTGTTTAGACAAAATGATTGAAAATACATTTTATAATACTTAATGAACTAAATTCAAATTTGAATGTGTGTGTGTGTGTGTGTGTTTTTTTTTTTTTAAAATGTGCTTCAGGTACATCTAAAAGTCTGCACTAAAAATAATATTTAGAAACAAGATAAATATGAAAATTAAATATAAGAAAGCAGGGAGGGAGTGTCATTTAAGCAAAGTTCTGGACGAAACATTGGAAATAAAAAAGTGATAATAAATTTTCTTCAATTTAATATTTAATATTTAATATTCTATCATGGTTGTTATGAAGGAGTGAGGTCTTTGCGAGGGACTCTTGTGGATGCCGGACGGGGAGAGAGAAGAAAATGGGAGGATCATCAAAAAAAGTTGGGTAAAACATTTTACATAGTACTGTAATTTCCTCAACTTTCAATTTTAATACTTGTATGTTTTTCTTTTTATTAATTTTTTTAATCTTATTTTGTTGGCAATGTTAGTTCTTATAAATTTATTTAGTAGCATCATTAACCTTTGAACAGGAGTTAATGATGTTAATAGAAGAAAGTTAAAGATTTACATAAAAAAGGGTATACTAACAAATACAATCATGATCTTAATTTTCAGGTGAACCTAGTATCTTAATCTTTTTTTGGTATAATTTTATCTTTCATGTTTTTAATTTGGTACAATTTTACCCTTTGACTTTTAACTAATTTTTTTAAGGAAAATCAATCTTGTTGTCCCCAACTTTTAATCTACTTATAATTTAGCCTCTCAAACTATTATATGAAATTAAGCTAATAAAAAATGAACTTCTGAGTCTGCTGAACAATTTTTCATAAAAATTTCAGAAATCAAGTTTATTTACAATAATTTATCTATTCAAGGTTAGAAAGGTCACATCTTTTAAAGTTAGTTTAACGTTAAAAGAATGAAAATTATTCATCATATTTGAATTTCATTTAAACAATCTCTATGACTCAATTTTTATGAGGATTTAGAAATCAAATTAATTTTTTAAAATTCAGCCATTTAAGTTAGAAAAAAGGTCACATATTATTTGATGGCTTGTTTGTGGTTAAAAGAATAGTATTTTTTTCACTATCTCAAAATTGCATGGAAACAACCTCTATTACTCAATTTTTCGTGAAGATTTCAAAAATCAAATTTATTTACAATAATTCATCCATTCGAAGCTAGAAAGATTGAGTCATACATGTTTACAATAATTTAAATTTGTTTACAATAATTCATCACGTTTGAAAAATTAATTTGATTTCTGAGATCCTCATGAAAAATTGAACCCTAAGGGATGTTTCTATGAAATTTTGGTACAGTGAAGAATTTTCATTCTTCTAACCGTAAATTAACTCTAAAAGAATATGTGTCATTTCTTACCCTAAATGGATGTATCATTGTAAATAAACTTAATTTCTGAAATCCTCATAAAAATTATTGTGTGTACTTAGAAGTTTATTTTTTATTAGCTTGATTTCATAAAATAGTTGGTGCGACTTAATTATAAGTAAATTAAAAGTTGGGAACTAAAAGATTAATTTTCCCTAAAAGAATTGGTTAAAAATTAAGAGAGAAATGAAATTGCGCCGAATTAAAAATATGAGGAACAAACTTACATAAAAAAATATTAGGGTATTTGGTACACCTGAGAAATAATGTCAATATTATATTTACTACTTTACCCTAAAAACAACATGAAGAAAGGTATACATGTGAGAGAATGCACATAAAATTTATTTGGATTAGCATTTGAAGATTTTTTTTTCAGTGTTATTTATAGTTTACAAGGTAAATATGTAAAATGAGTTTTATCTCAATTTAAATGAAAATATTTTTAATGTTAAAATAAGAGTGAAATAGCGAATATAACCCTGATCTTATTTCTTAGGTGAACTCAACATCCTAATCTTTTTTGGGTGCAATTTCGCCCCTCATATTTTTAATTTGATGCAATTTTATCCCTCCTATAACTGTTAATCAATTCTTTTAGAGAAAATTAATATTTTAGTCATCAACTTTTAACTTACTTATAATCCAGTCCCTTAAACTATTTTTTGAAAGGTTGCACATTATTTTATAGCTTATTTGAAGTTAGAAGAATGAAATTTTTTTCACTGTTTCAAAATTGTATAGTTGCCTCTATAATTTAATTGTTCGTCAAGATTTTAGAAATCAAGTTTATTTACAATAATTCATTCATTTGGAGCTAGAAAGCCAAGCAATAGAAATTTACAATAATTCATTAAGTTTATCATAAATAAATTTGATTTTTGGAATCTTTATAAAAAATTGTTGAGGGCGCTTGGAAACTCATTTTTATTAATTTAATTTTATAAAATAGTTTAAATGACTGAATTATAAGTAAGTTAAAAGTTGGGGGATAAAATATTAATTTTCCCTAAAAGAATTGACTAAAAATTAGAGGAGGGATGTGATTGCATCAAATTTAAAATATAGGGGATAAAATTGAATTAAAGAAAGATTAAGATGCTAGATGTACCTAAAAAATAAAATTAATGTTATATTTACTCCTTCACCCTTAAAATAACCAGTAATATAAAGGTGCACAATTATTTTTTTGTTAAAGGATCAAGAATAAGAAGACGAGAAATGGAAAAGGAGGAAACCGAGACACAGGCCACAGGGACCCGTTGCCTCCCTCCATCTCAATCAGTTTGGAATCGAGATTTGGACCACTTGCCTCTTTACCCGTGCTTCACGTGCATTTCCAATTTACTTTTTCTCAAATAATCTTTTTCTGAATTTGGAGGGGACAGTTTTGCTTTTTCAGAAAAGAATATATGGAAAATCTGTTAACAATACCATTTGAATTTATAAATTTTAAAAAGCTACCACAAATAATAAAATTCTCAGATTCCTACTTAATAATCAAATAAAAATTTCAAAATGTTAGTACTTTTACAATTTTAACCCTCAATTTAAAAATAAAAAAGGATAAATCACCTTCGCCAGCCACTCCCATGTAGGCCACTGAAGCTTCCATTCCCATAGCTGATTTTTGCTGGTTGCTACTTTCGTAACGAAATTCACTACAATTGTAATAAGATTTACCTTTACAAAATGCAATTGTTAATAACCTTTTTCATATCTCAAACCAGTTGAAATGAATTAGTTTCTTTGTTATAATGGTAAATATCTATTGAAGTATAGTAAATTTCACTACCAAAGTAGTAGACCATCATAAGAATTCATTCATTTTCACAAGTTTGAGATAAAAAAAAATTTGTTGTCAATTGCATTTAAATATCATTACTAAAGTTCTAAATCACAAAAACCGGCCACCCATGCTGGAGCATGGTGGCCGCAGACATTGGAGCTCCGATGGTCAATTGATGGTAAATGGTGATGTATCTAGTAAAAGTGGCTTAGCCATCTTATTTTTAAATTGAAGGGTAAAATTGTAAAAGAACCAACATTTTAAAATCCCTATTTAGTCTTGAGTAGGAAATTGAGAATTTCATTATTGGTAGTGGCTTTTTGAAATTTACAAATTCAAATGGTATCTTTACATGATTTTCCCAAAAAAAAAAAAAAATACTTTATACAGTGGTGTAATAACTTTTTTAACCTTTCAATATATATTTATCGTGTCTGGGGATGTTGTATTGACTTGTTTATATGTCGGCATCCAAACTGATTGTTCTTCCACTGAAATTTTCTCCTCCTCTTCTTCAAGATATCTTCTCTCGTTTGTGATTCTGAGCAAGGAAAGTGCGGTTTTGCCTTCAGCATGGAGTATGGACGAAAACATGTTTCAATTAAGGAGTTTGCTTTTGGTTTTAAATATAAAATTTATTGTTTATATTTACCTTTTTATTTTTTAATGAATAATTTTAAGCATTTTTCTTAAAAATATGAAAAATTATGAAAATATGAGCACAAATAAATAAGGGTATTAATTAAAAAAAATTCTACAGTCCTCTTTTTTTTTTTTATAAATATAAATACGGATAAGACAAAGCCCCATTTATTTATTCAATCTCAAGAAATATGAAGCTTGTTTTCTTGTTGATAGTTAATAGATAGGGTTAATATAATGCTTATTCTCTTAAATTTGTCATCATTTTGGTTTTGATTTCTCAAATTTAAAATCAATTATTTTAATCCTTCGAATTTCATTTTATTTAAAACATCGATTCCTATATTCTAATAACCTTTGAACCATTTTATCTTTTAAAAGACTAAAACCATTATTTTTAAATTTAAAGGATAAAAACAAAAGAGCAGTATTATATTAACCCTAATATATATATGTTTCTGGTCAGACGTGAAAAAACAAAAGGTTAAATTATTCATTTCACAGAATAGTAGGCATAGAATAGCAACTACAGCAAGGAGCATTATTCACAAACACACACACACACACACACACGTGTACCACATGTTTAGCAGACGGCCACTATAACTATTAACTAGCAAACCTTAACAAACTTGAAATGCGGCTTCTTAGACAACCATTTAATCACCGGTGGAATGGAAAGAACTATGAAGAGAGCCGCAACGGATAATAGGACTGGATAAAGGCCTCCAAAGCTTTCTATATTCAAACTTGATGAGTCTATATCACTTTGGTCTTCAAATTCCAAATCTTCAATGGATGTAGGTAAGGAACTCTTAGCCATCAGCATGTGATATGGCTCCGGATCTTGACTCACTTTTAAGATTGCTGTCGAGAAATGTGAGGTAAGGCCAGATTTCTTTGGGAATGCCTGAAAATTCTCATGAGCAAATAATAATTCTTATTAGTCGCATGAAAAAAAATTATGATTATTAACTATATAATTATTAGGGGATATATGTTGATAGATAGAGTAAATAATCTACACCCTGTGCTTCTAATTATAGAAATTTTAAATTAAAGCTTTACTTGGTCTTGAACAACATTAAATTTTGGTCATTAATTTTAATAAAAGGTGAAATTGAAAAGTCACATGTTTTATATAAATTTAAGGGGGAATTATGAAAGGTTATAAGAGAGAGACTTAGTTACCAAAAGTTAATGACAAGTTCAAGGCGTGAGATTTGACAATATGCTTATACTCCTTATTTGTCATTAGAACTTTTTGGTAAAAAAATGCCTTCATTAGGACTTCATAAGAATTTTTGTAAATTTAAAGATAATTAATAAGAATTTCTTTTTAATGTTGCCTTATAATTAGTATTAAAGAGGAAGAGTAAGATGGAGTAGACTTACAAAGGCAAATCCACCACTTTTGTAGATTGGTCCTGTCATCATAAAGTGGGACTTATATTTGGAGAGGAAGAGTGTGAGATAAGGAGTTTCATCAAAAATAGCAACCACTGTTCCATTTGATAACGCTGAATTGTACTCTTCACGACTTCCTAAAGGCTTCAATTGAGACGAGTTGAAACCTATTTGGTCAATCAGAAGCCTTCTCACCCACGACCCAGTCCGGTATCCCACAGACTGATTGCCACTTTTAGTGTCGTTTTCATTCTTAAATAAAGGCTCTTTGCTTTTGCCTTGTGTTAACATTGAAGTTAAATTGGCTGTGTAAACTTGCAGTACTAAGATGAATAGGAATGACGTTAGTATCACCATCCATCCTGCAGCTCTACTTTTAAACTTGTCCAAAACATCTGTCATATTATCAAGTGAGTCATAGAGTAGTTATATTGAATGGGGAATTACGAGAAAATCATAAAGAAAATATTTAATTATCTAAAAATCTAATAACAATTAAAGAGCATGCAATAATCAATTTCATACAAGAAATTAATTACAACAAATTTAGACTCATTACTCCTCAATGGGGCATTTTTATAATTAAATTCATTCTTAGATATTGAAACATATAATACCATATAATCAAGGTATACGTGCTGCATAAGAGAACTTACCGATCTTGTAAACAAGGAAGGCATTGAGGCGAATTTCTTTGGTGATTTCGCTGGGTTTGTAAGTTTCTAATCTAATGGTGATAATAGTTGCAGCCACAAAGATGCCACCAAGAATTAACCATAGTGACCATTTGAAAGGTTTGAAGAGGATTCCCTTACTTGTGGAGGCATTTTTCACCCTTACCAACATTGCCACACTTGAATCTAAATACGGCAACGTGAAATCAACACAGTTTGTGCGACTTTCCACAATTGTGATGTCTCCAATTATAGCATCAAGATCCTGCAATATTTTCATACACAGACCAAGTGTTGGAAATGGATAGCATCAACATTGCTACAAAGTGTTGGGAATGGATACATACATGCATACATGCGAGTTTGGCAAGGTGAAAAACAATCTACTAGTTTCGATCCTAAATATAAAAGTTAAACAAATTTCACTTTGGTCTTAATTACATAACTTCAATCCATATTATCTTTTAAATTTATAATTCCCCAATGTATCCCTATTAATTTCACATTATAAATAATTTCTATAAAAGATGTTATAATGCACATGATTTGGGGTGTTTACTGCTTTTTTCTGATAACCCCCCATAATTTTTTCCCAACTTTCCAAATTTTTTTCCTATTTCTTTTAAGAATTAAATTATATATAAAATAAGTGACATTTGATATTTGATAAATAAAAATGGCTCAATTATTTATTATGATTTTTTAAATATAAACACCATAAAGTTGGGTATAAGATTGATGTCTTTTAAAGTTTTTATTTTTGAAAAATCATAATGAATTGAAAACTGAACTATTATTTCCCATAAAATATCAAAATATGTATAATTTTATATAAAATTGAATGCTTTAGGCAAACAAAGAAAAATATTTGGGAAGAGCATTAAATTTGAGGGGCTATAGGTATCCGGAACCGAGTAAAACAACTTAAAAAAAAACAAGAATGAAAACTTGCCTGGTATTTCATTTGGCTGCAGAG
Source organism: Vachellia collinsii (assembly GCA_006871305.1). Lineage (NCBI taxonomy): Eukaryota > Viridiplantae > Streptophyta > Magnoliopsida > Fabales > Fabaceae > Vachellia > Vachellia collinsii. Next base: position 8,483 of record QFDD01007226.1, read on the forward strand.
AAGGTCATCATAGGGCACGGGATGGCTTCTACTTTCGTTTGGCAAGGGAACAAACTCGTAATTTTTCAACTGAAATGGCAACACATCGACAGCTTTTAAGAACACAGTAATTGCAAAGCCATATATCTGCGGCTCACTGGAATTATATATATCTACATTCACAAATTCAGGAGAAGAATTTGTTCTTGGCACTCCAATTCTCAACTTTGGTGGTTTGTCCAATGTGTCACCCGGCCACAGTGGATCCTTCAGTTGATATTCACCAGGTTTCTTAACTGGATTAGTATAATTTTGAACAAGTCCAGTTTTAGGGCTCCAAGATCCGATGATCCTTTCTCTTGGTCCTATCACGTTGTATACTTCAAGCACCGATTGGTCTAGTTGTCCACCACTTAGACTAAAATTTAGCCCTGACTTGCCCGTGAAATTAGTAGCCCCAATTTCCTCAACAAGTTTTGTGCCATTGTTGTCTGTGCCTAGCTTCTCTACAGCCATAGCCAATGCTTCGAGTGTGTGATAAGCCCACCATCCATAGATAGTTAGGCTACTATTGTACCTTCTCTTGAAAATACTCTCTGTAATCGTACGAAAACCTGTTTTGTTGGAATCCATTGGCCTCACTCCCAATGCACCTTGCATGTATCCTCTCAAAGGTTGCCCCGGCGTAACTTGAGGATCTGTCAGAGTAGATAGCTCTTGGGTAAGTATCCAAGCATATCCTTCACCCATCATCTCGTAAACTTCTGCAGACTTGATAAATCTTGTCCCAAGATCGATGCTCATATGAACAAGAAATACATGTGTTCGCATGTTGATCAATTCGTGAAGAATACTGTAGAAATATGTTGTATCTGAATCAATGGCAGTTACGTTAACCATTCGTATGCCTTTATCTTTCAAGACATTGGCGAGGCAGGGAATAAGGTGACTGCCATATTCAGTCTCTTCATAAATGGGGACGACTGATTGCCACCCAAGGGCATCAATAACATCAGCTATAGCGTGGAACTGAAAGCAATTAAGGCCTTGATCGGAATAGATGGAGGATGGCGATGGAGGTAGCTGAAGAGAAGGACCAGTTATGGGAAACCAAATAACAGGTACTTCCAATTTGTTACCAATTCTTACTATATGCCTTGCTTGCTCTGAATTTTGTGGCCCCAATATGGCACGCACTTTTTCTTTATTTATGAGATCGGAAGCTGCGCTTGCACATCAAAGGTTGTCTCCAACAGGTCCATCACCTTGACCTCTCCACGTTAACATATAGTGCGCCCATTTTGCACTCTCTACCGCTTAATATAAAGCAATTTCCACTAATTCATGTAAATCACAGTTAACTAGTTAAATTTAAATTAAATTGATGAAAATTTTTAATTTTACTGTTATTTATGAGGTTTTGAAGGAGAAAGTGAAATATAAGAATAAACCATATTTAAAATTAATCACACTGGCAAAATTTGCAAATAAACACTTGCCAAGTGATTTATTTCTTTAGTTTTATTTATAAATCACTTCTAGCATACTTCACGTAGATAAAAAAATTTAAAAATCATTATCTCTGTCTTAATATTTAATAATATTTCAACTGTACCCCTATTTTATATACAATATACACAATGAAAATAAAATTAATATAATAGTAAATGAAGGGTAAAATGATATATCAATATACAAAAATTTAATAACTTATAAATATAATTAAAATAAACCTTTCTCTACTTTATAAATAAAATCAAAGGAGTATATGGTGAATAAAAAAAATCATTTTGGAAGGCCTTTTATAAAATGGAGCAGAAGGAATGACAAAATAGGTCTACCCTACGTTAACTTGGAGAGGCTGCAAGGAGACAGGAATGGAGGACAAACAAAATACCATATTAGTATAATTGATGTGCTATATCTCGCTACCACATGTGGTTTTTAGAAGCAACAATAATTAAATTATGCAAAATAAACTTTCGATTAAGATTGGTTGAAAGCAATAATTATATAAAAGAGGCATTTTTTTAAATGTATCTTTATTTGTAAAGATGATGAGTATGAGAATGAGAGGGAAAGAGACTAGAGAGATATATAATTAATTAAAAATAAAAATAAAAAATCATTTAACTTTCAGATAAAACCAAATTGTTATCTGTATCTATGATTAACACTACGAGAGATAATATTAATTATAAATAGAACCAAAGCAAGTATTAAGTAAAATCTATGTATGTTTTGTAGCCGATTCCAAACCCGAATAAAGTTGAAGGGTAAGGCTCTTGATAGTGTATGTAAAACTCAATCAAATTTCATCAAAGTAGTAAATATAAAATTAAAATATATATTTGATCATTTAAATTTATGTCAAGTTTCATTTTGCTTTTATAAATTTAAAAGTATATTTTTATTCTTTTATTTTTATACCATTGTTAATTTCACTTGACAAAAATGCTTGTTAATAAATTTAAACGGTAATTTTGTAATTAAATAATGTTAAAATAAATTCAAATATTAATTCTTTAATATAATTATTTTATATTAAAAAATTTAATATTTTATCAGCATCTAATAGTATGATTACCATTTAAATTTTCTAAGCAGTATTTTTCATTAAATGAAATTAACAACGTTAATAATAAATAATTAAAAGTACATCTTTTAAATTTAAGAAGTCAAGTAGAAATTTAATATAAACTTATAAGACTAAACATATACTTTAACTTAAATAAAAAATATTATTTTGGAACCACTTCATTAATTTAATTTTGATTCAGGACCAAAAATATTTTAAAAATTATAACAAAACGTTTGTTTCTTAATATTCATAAAATTACATATCCATCCTTTGTCTTTAAAATCTTCCATGTTAAATTTTGGAAAATCAGTTATGAATTAAATAAAAACAAATAGTAATAATAAATTACGGATGATGATGAGTGTCAAATATGAAACCAAAAATTGACATTGACTTTTTTCAAATTTAATTTTGATATGTGAAAAGTTTGCCATTGATGTTCTAAATTTTATAATGAAAAAAATATAAAAACAATATTCAACTATAGTACATATTCGTGCAGAAATTTTATAATGACTTTCTAAAATTTGACACTGATTTATAAAAAATTTATAACTGACTTCATATTTATTTTAAAATTGGAGAGAAGTCTCTAATTGGGGAATTAATTGTAAAATATGACATTCTACCCATATGTAATTGAGCTTTCACAATATGCAACTGAGCTTGCACGTTATATGCAATTAAACTTTTATATTTGTAATTGGACTTTTACATATACAACTGAGCAGGTCTCATTCTCCAATTAATTACTCAACAGACATTTTTCCCAATTCTCCATTTATTATTTTTTATTTTTTTTAGCATAAACGGTTGGAAAGACTTGTTACAAGGATTTGACATTCATATATGATACAATTTCTAACTGAGTACTTACCGTATAATAATTCACAACTAATTTTTTAAAATTTAACGTAAAATAGTTTAGAGAAAAATTAACTATATATAATGTTATATGATTATTAATGACCTAAGGGTATTTATTAAAATTGATTCCAAACTGAAATTAAATCAATATTTTGATCCCATAGTCATTCCCCAGATTCAAATATATTTTTTTGTCAATTCTATTTATACAGAATATAAAATTTTGACAAATATCGCACTAATAATAATACATCGGTGCAAACTCATAAGACGCAAAATAATTAACTCAATCCTAGACTTTACGACGTTGCAACTTAATCTAGTTTAAATCATTTAATAATTAGTCATATGTTTTAAAAAATAAAATCATATATAAAAAATATTTATAAAATAAATTAAAATTACGGAATCTAATCCAAAATCAAAATTTAATAATGACTGAGTCATAAAATTGTGTCAAAACTATAAAATCATTTTTATAGCGAATTATTTCAGAGAGAAACTAATTTGAGAAGAGAGATGGAGATTGGATATGGTAGAGGTGGCGGTACCTGCGTCTGCAGCAGCAACGACGTCGTTCAGAGAAACATTCCGGACTACAAGATCGATCTTGGTCTTTGCATCCTTATGATAAAGCTCGTAATAATCTTCGATGGCGTCGGCGAGGCTGTTGTTAAGCATGTAGCCAAGTGTTGAATTCAGAGCAAGAATGACTCCAACTCGTACTGTTCTTGTGGCCGCCATGGAAGTTCTTGCTGTGATGCTAAGCCATAACACTAAGACCACAACACTCACACTTAGCAGAGAAGAAGCTTTGAAGCAGCTTTTCTGCAACTCCGCCATTGATCTTCCCCCCCTCCCTCCCCCTTCCTCTTTCTTTATATGCCCCGACATCCAAATTATTGTACCCTTTTCACTATTCTCTTTTGTCCTCTTATGATTTTCTTTTGGGATCCATTTTTAATTTCCATTTTCGCGTTCATACATTACTCGTACATATTACTCCTTTGGAGGTTGATAACGAATATTCTCTTTTTTTATCATTATGCTTATCCACTTTTTTTTTCCCTCATCATACACTTGTACATTGTAGCTTTCATAAAAGGTTAAATTGCAATTTTAACAACCAAATTTTTCTGAACAGAATTAAATTTTGAATGATATAAAAATAAATATAACTATTAAAACATAAAAACATGATATGTAGGTTCTTCCTCATTAAGATTTTTATAGGCTTATAGATATGCAGATTGTTTAAATTATTAAAACACGAAATATCCCATAAAAGTTTTCATATATAATTTGAAAAGGG
>QFDD01007227.1:0-14150 GCA_006871305.1 Vachellia collinsii
CATCTAACACCTCAGCATCATGTGATAACAACCCATTATAAAAGTACTGGACAAGATGCTCTTCAATGATCTGATGATTCGGGCACTTGGTAAGCATGTCCTGAAATCGATTCCAAAACTGAAAGAAAGTCTCTCCTTCATCTCGCTTAGCTGAAGAGATCTCTTTCCTAGCAGCAGAGATTTTTGTAGATGGAAAGTATTTGTCTAGAAAAGCTCTTCTCAACGTAGCCCAAGATTTGTAAGGGTTGTCCACGACAAGGGCAGGTTCATATACCACTCTTTCGCCTTACCCTCAAGGGATAAGTGGAAAACTTTCCAAAGCACATCTTCGATCCTTGCCCCGGCTGGCTTCATAGACAAACATTGCATGTGAAGATACTTCAGATGAGTGTATGGATTTTCACCTGTCAAACGATTGAACTTAGGAAGTGAGTGTATTAATTGTCCTTTCAATTCAAAATCATGTTCAAAAATAGGTAATGCACCAGGCAAAGGTTCAAAATTAGCATCCGACTGGGTAAGGTCTTTAATTGTCCTCCCTCTGTTCTGTCCATTTGCACCATTATTCTCACCATGGCCCTCATGCCCATTTCCATTCAGCCCATTTCCCCCCTGCCCCTTCCATGATTTGATTTTCTTCTAGGGTTTCCTCCTCTTCACCAATGGGTAGGTCAGGATGATGGGGGTTAATGTTGGCTAACTCTCTCTCTCTCCTTAGCCTTCGCAAATGCCTCTCTAACTCAGGTATGTAGGGCACTAAAGGTTCAGTTCTTCTTTGCATGCACATTGAAAGTTTGCAAAATTTTCTCGCACACAAGACAATTCAGATAAAATGTACGAATGAATGGAGTGCAAGAGTATATGGTGTGTATGTATGATGTGTATGTATGATGCAGTATGAGTATAGATATACACTTAATTAAAACACAAAGAGGGGATGGGTCAAAAAGAGACTTATGTCGCAACTCCGAACATTTTAGTCGCGACAGTAATTGTACCGAGAGCCCTTGGAACAAGCCAGCAAATTTAGGTTGCGACTCTAATTTACTAGGTCGCGACTAAAAATGTACCGAGAGTACTGGATGGACGGATGAACACTTAGAAAAATTTTGCCTGAAAACAGAACACACAGGTCACAACTTTTATATTCCAGGTCGCGACTGAAATTGCACCAAGAGGAGTTTCTGGGCTCAGAAGACCAATTGTCGCGACTTTTGACCAATAGGTCGTGACTTTATGACCTCACCAGCTATTCTGCATAGCAAGATAGCAGTAAACACAGATTGAAAACCAAAAAAATGAACAGAGTGACGATTCAAACGAGAAAACAAAGCTAAAAACTACTCTAAAGACTGAAAAACAACTAGAATGTAAATGCAACTACAAGAAAACCTCGATCACACGGTTTGAACCCAAGCTCAACACTCAAGTTGACACCCAAATTACACGAAGAACCAATTCAATGGCTCCCCGGCAACGGCGCCATTTTGATGAGTCCACGTGTCGCTATGGCCCTCAAAAGTTGTATAAATTCTGGATGGGAATGCACTATAGTGGTGCAATCCAGGTTGTGTTCACTTCGAGGAGCCTAATTGGTCTTATGTAATCTAAGTGACGAAACCATGTGTAAAGATAAAAATTGGGGTTTGTGCATTTGATGAAATTGCAGAAAATAGGATTAAGTTCTTTTTGGGATTTTCAAGTTATAGAAAGCTATAAATCACAGAAACGATAAAATGGATAGATTGAAAGCTCAATAAATGGAATTGCCCTTTGGAGTATTGATCAAACCTTCATCACTTCTAAAAGTGTAGGGAGACTTGCTTTAAAACCAAATCTTAATTAGTTTAGAAAACCTTCCAACTTAAGTGAGGGTAGTTGTCAATGAGACCTTTGAACCCAAAAGCTCACAACAACTTCAATCACCTTCAAATTAGCTCTTGGTTGAGATTGCTATGATGGTATCAACAAATCGAACACAATAACCTATTATGCTAACAGGGTATCTCATTTAATCAAACCGAACATTGATTGAACCCAACCAAATTCACAAGACCAAACAAAATATCCTCATTACAAAACAAATACCAAGAACAAATCTCATGATCCAATCCACATTACAAAACCCAAAATTCTAACCAAGAATAACTGCAATGATATGAACAATAATGGAAAGGATGAAGTAAAACTCCCTAAATGAAGTCCCAAGCTTAGGCTCTCATCAAACTCCTTAAGGCAATACGTTCTAGCCTCTCATGACCTCCGGAACAGCTGTTGGAAGTCTTGGGATCTCAGCAATAGCCATGGAAGATGAAGTGGAATAATGGATGAACCAGAAAGTTGTGGAATGGTGAGTAGAAATGGATCCCCAGCAATGATTAGGAGCAGGAGAACTTCAAGAACCCTTAAAGAACCCTAGAAAACGAAAAGGGAAAGGTTTGCACGAGTGTTGGCGGCTGGCATTTTGAAAATCCCCCCCAAAAATCGCAATCTGAGGTATAAAACCTGATTCAGTCTCAGAGGCATTTAGGTCGCGACATACTTCCTCTTAAGTCGCGACCTGAAAGCCAAAACGCGCAGCTCCATTTAGTTGGCCATTTCACAACTATTTCCTCAAATTTAAGCCCTCTTTAGGCATTCTTCCTCTTGACTCCTTGACCTGAAAAATCATTTTAGGCTCTTGTAAAATCTAATCTCAACTCACTTATGAGGATTAATTAAAATAATGCACAATTAGATATTTTTACATTAATAAACAATGCCTAATGAGAAATAAAATCCATAAATGAATACTACTACAATTCACATCAAAACATGCATTTTAAACCAGTTAATTCCTATAAAATCATGCAATCAGACATGAATTACAGTAGTAAAACTTGGTCAGATCATCGAGGCTAAGACTTTATTTTCTAACTAAATACTCTAGAGAAAACTCGATGTGCAATAGAAGTGTTGATTTCAATTCTTTAAGACTAAAAAATTAGAACATAAAACTAGAGTATCGAAAGACTTATAAAGTTTTGCTTGATAGAAACACAGTTAGACTCAAGTTTTATTGTCTAACACTCAAGTAATGACAATACTTTTGTTAGAACTCAAGAAGCATTGAAAGTATTATCACAAATTGTCTCACAAACACTCGAGTATCTCTACAAGCACTTGAGTAATGAGAATACTTCCAAGCTTTATCTTTAGAACTTGAGTAATAACAAAAGTGTTTTCAATTCTTCACTGTTATTTCTTTGAAACACTCGAGTATTGTAAGATTTCACTCGAGTACTGTTTTTACTGACAGTGTTTCAGAATGTCAGATCTTTTCATTATTCTCAAATCTTTACTTCTTTATGCTTCACTTATTTGAATCTTTTCTGCTCTCATAAATGCTCATTTATTTTAATGATTAATAGAGAATGGATCGTCTGATTGTCTCACCGGAAAAGTGTTCAACGGATAAAAACTCAGGAGACGACCATACCTCGTGTCAGAAGCATTTAATGCGAGAAGCTAAACGAAGAACATGAGAGTAACATAAACAAAATTGTTTCTAACAGACATTTATTTCTTCCCAACTATAAATGGAGAAGCATTCAAGACGGGAGAAAAAGATAACACATTACTGAGATTCAACATTTATTATTATTCATCTACCTCCTCCGTTTTCATTCTCACGATCATAAATTCTTCAGTGTTTAGCATTCAATTCTCAGAAAGGAGAATATTCTTATTCAAATTTTGATTTTGTGAGAGTTACTCAAGATTAGAGAATCTTGAGTGTAAGAGACAAGCAAAAAGTATCAGTGTGTTGTATTAAGTTATGAAGGGGGAGAGTCTCTCTTCCACTCTGGTTGTAAAAGTTTTTGATAGTGGATTTGAAAAGCTCAGAGGGTTCTGAGGACTGGATGTAAGTCAAGTGGACCGAACAAGTATAAATCTCTGTGTTCATTATTTCGTGCTCTCTGTTTTATTTCAAAAGTTGTGAAAATTTTTATTAGACCAATTCACCCCCCTCTTGGTCAAATCCTACTCTAACATTTGGTATCAGAGCACATCTCTTGTGTAAAGGACTTAACAGTCTCAAGAGTGATCAATGGCAGGATTTGGCGAACATGTTATCAGTGATGGAGCATCCATCACCAGACCTCCTGCGTTTAGTAGTCAACATTTTTCTAAAGGAGGTGAAATGCTACAAGTTATTCTCAAGAGTCAAAAAGTTGTAAATGATCGAACTGAAATAGGGTATAATCCTATTTGTGATAATAGAAAGGGAAAGAAAAGAAACGAAGGAAAAAGCTATCTCAATTATTTTCAAAAATCTATTTATACTCCCGAACCATTTGCTCTGTGTAACTATTGCAACAGAAAAGGTCATAGAACTACTTCTTTTTATTTTAAGAAAAAGAAAACTCTGGGAACATATAAATGGATACCCAAAGGTTCAAATGAGTCTAAAACTCATCAAACTAACCATAAAGGACCCAACAAGTCTTGGGTACCTAAAACTATAACCTAAATTCTTGCAGGTATGTCTCAGAGTATCCAAATCAAACAAATGGTACATCGACAGTGGATGCTCAAGACACATGATAGGGGACAAAAGAAAATTTACCAACTTACGATCAAAGGATGGAGGAAAAGTAAGTTTCAAAGGAAATCAATTAGGAAAATCACTGGAATTGGAAATACAAATGGAATATCAGTCAAAGATGTCTATCATGTAGAAGGACTGTGTCATAATTTGTTGAGTGTAATTCAAAGCACTGACAGAGATAACTGGGTTATCTTTGATTCACAAGAATGTTTTATCATCAACAAGAAGGACTTATCCATTGATAAAGAAAAGCTAACATTCAACTACGGGCATCCAGGGACAGTAACTGTTACACTCTTGACTTAGAAAACTCTTTTATAAATTATTGTTTTATTAGTCAAGCTGATGAGAGTTATCTATTATTTGGCTTTTGTTAACATGAATCAACTTGACAAATTTATCAAACACGATTTAGTTCAAGACATTCCAAAGCTCAAAATTAAAAGTGATTTGATTTGTGATGCATGCCAGATGGAAAAACAGAACAAATCTTCTTTCAAATCAAAAAATGAAACTTCAACCAAAAGACCCCTTGAACTTCTTCACATGGATTTGATGGGTCCAACACAATTAAAAAGTCTTGGTGGAAACCTTTATACACTTGTAATAGTTGATGATTTTTCTAGATTCACGTGGACTATGTTTCTATCATCTAAAAATGAAACATTTGAATTATTCATTGTATTTGCCAAGAAGGTCCAAAATGAGAAAGTTGTGTCTATTGTGTCAATCAGGACAGATCATGGAGGAGAATTCAAAAATGGAGATTTTGCAACATACTGTGAAAGCAAAGGAATCAACCACAACTTCTCAACACCAAGAACCCCACAACAAAATGGAGTTGTAAAAAGGAAGAACAAAGTTCTCACAAACATGGCACGGGCAATGATGATAGAAAAATAAATGTCTCAGGTCTTTTGGGCTGATGCAATAAACACATCATGCTACATCTCTAACAGGGCTTGCATAAGATCATCTCTTGGAAAGACTCCCTATGAGCTATACAAAGGAAGAAAGCCAAATCTATCTCATCTTCACATCTTCGGGAGCAAATGTTTTATTCACAACAATGGAAAAGAAAATATCTGTAAATTCAATCCTAGATCTAATGAAGGTTTATTTCTTGGTTATTCAAATAGAGGTAAGGCATATAGAGTGTTTAATAAACATACATGTGTTGTTGAGGAATCAATTCACGTCAAGTTTGTTGAAACTGAACCTCAGTCAAAACCTTTGGTTGATGATGAAATTGTTATTTCAAAAGATTTTCAAAATATATCTTCATCGGATAATGATCCTGAGGAGGATCCATCAGATAAATCCTTTCAAACTTCCCAACCAAAGTCGTGGAAATACATTCGAAATCACCCTCTCAATCAAGTGATTGGAGAAGTGAATGAAGCTGTACAAACACAAAGGACATTTATAAATGAAGCTCAATTCTCAGCTTTTATATCTGAGATATAACCTAAAAATATTGAAAAAGCTTTGTCTGACAATGACTGGATTATTACAATGGAAGAAGAATTGAATCAATTCGAAAGAAATCAAGTGTCAGACTTGGTACCCCATCCTAATGACCATCCAGTCATTTGAAAAAAATGGGTACTTAAGAACAAACTTGATGAGTCTACAGTGATTATCAGAAACAAGGCTATGTTGAGATAATGTTTTGACGATGACAAATATGTTTTTGAAATTGTGTTTAAAATGATTGATTTAAGAAAAGATTGTGTAATCTGTGTGTTTTCATGAATTCATTATGAGAACTCGAGTTATATGCCTTAAAACTCGAGTCACAATATTTAAAAATACTTTCAGAATCTCAAACTTTCAAAAGAACTCAAGTTTTAATTCAAGTGTTGCTAAAACTCGAGTTCCAGGTTTCAAAACTTGAGTTTCGAGTTCGTGAAAAGCTTTCAGAAATACAAAACTTTCAATAGAACTCGAGTTTGATTTAAAGTTTTGTCAAAACTCGAGTTTTGTGTTTTTAGAACTCGAGTTTCGAGTATTGAAAGTGTTTTAGAAAATCAGAACTTTCAGAGAAAACTCAAGTTGTGTTGGAAGTTTTGTAAAACTCGAGTTTCATTTTACAGAACTCGAGTTTCGGGCTTTAGATAATTCTGAAATACATAACTCGCTACAAAACTTGAAGTTTCACTGGAAGTTTTGGTAAAACTCGAGTTTCGTTTTCTAAAACTCGAGTTTCGGGATTACAAGGATATTTGAAGATGAAAACTCATTTCCAAAACCTCAAGTTTCATTAGAAGTTTTGAGAGAACTCGAGTTATGATTATCAAAACTCGAGTTTCGAAGAGTGAGAAACGAAACCATTTTTACAAGTCAGAGTTTTAGCAAAAGTTTTGGAAGAACTCGAGTTCTGGCAAATAAAACTCGAGTGTCGGGCTATGAAAAATTTCTGAACTTCCAAAACTTCTTTCAGAACTTGAAGTTTCGTTAAGAGTTTTGCTATAACTCGAGTTATAGAAATCAAAACTCGAGTTTCGTGCTGAAAAACCTCTGAAACTCAAAACTCGCATGGAAACTCAAGTTTGCATTGAAAGTTATGATTTCCAACTCTTATAACTTGAAGTTTCAAAATACAAAACTCGAGTTTCGAAGAGCATAAACTGATTTAACTTACAAAACGTTTGAAAACCTGAGTTTTAGGTTCTACAACTCAAGTTTTATCAAAACTCTAAGTAGAACTCGAGTGTTATTAAAAGTTATGAGATTTATTTTCTTGAAAAACCTTCTATAACTCGAGTTTGAGAAGCCAAAACTCGAGTTTCGCATCTCTGACAGATATGCAGCGTGACAGACGGCTTTTTCATTAAATGCAATCTTTCCCTTCTCATGCAACGATTATTTGAATTTCTCCTACCATCATAAATGCTCATTTGCTTCATTTATTAACAGGGAAAGAGATTCAGATTGCCAAAACACAAGGAAGATTCAACGGGAGAATTTTCAGAGAATCAAAACACTACTGTCAGGAACTTTCAGAGGCATTCAATGCATCAAAGTGAAAAGAAGACTTTGGGTCTAATGGAATTATAAATGTCTCTAACGGACATTTATTCTCTTCACCTATAAAAAGGCAAAGCATTCAAGTCTTCAGATATAGAGCAATACGCATATACACGAACACGCATTCATTACGCTTCAGCTACTCTGTTTTCATACATTCTTTATTGAGCTTCAGTGTTTATAATCAATTCTCAAAAAGGAGAATATTCTTGACTGTATTCACTCTGTGAGAGTTGTTCAAGGTCGGAGAACCTTGGGTTGGTTTAGACACGAGCAAAAGTGTCTGTGGGTTAGATTGAGATAGGAAGGGGGAGTGTTCCTCTTCTGGTTTGTTGTAATCCTTTGTGATTTAGTGGATTTGAAAAGATCAGTAGAATCTGAGGACTGGACGTAGGTCAAGAGGACCGAACCAGGATAAATCTTTGTGTCTAATTTTTCATACTCTGTTTTCGGTTCAAGTTTGCGAAAATTTTAAACAAGACCAATTCACCCCCCCTCTTGGTCAATTCCGATCCTAACAGGCTAGACTGGTGGGAAAAGGCTATAATCAAGAAGAAGGAATTGATTATGAGGAAACATATGCTGCAGTGGCCAGATTGGAAGCAATACGGGTACTTCTTACTTTTGCCTGTCTCAAAGACTTCAAACTTTTTCAAATGGATGTTAAGAGTGCTTTTCTGAATGGTTTTATTATGGAAGAAGTATATGTTGAGCAACCTCCTGGTTTCGAAGATATTTCAAAACCAAATCATGTTTATAAATTAAAGAAAGCTATTTACGGTTTAAAACAAGCACCAAGAGCTTGGTATGAAAGGTTAGCAAATTTTTGATTAACAAAGGTTTTGTTAGAGGAAAGGTAGATACAACTCTATTTATTAAACATCTTAAATCTTATGTACTCATTGTACAAATTTATGTTGATGATACTATTTTTGGAGCCACTAACAATGATCTTTGCCAAGAGTTTGCCAAAAAATGTAGGGACAATTTGAGATATCCATGATGGGAGAATTAAATTTCTTTCTTGGGCTACAAATCAAATAAAGGAAGAATGGAATCTACATAAGTCAAACCAAATATTTGAAAGAGCTGCTAAAAAAGTTTGGCATGGAACAATGTAGAAGTGCAAATACTCCTATGAGCTCTCCAGCTTTACTTGATGCAGACATGAATGGAAAAGACTTTGATATCAAAAGATATAGAGGAATGATAGGATCATTACTCTATCTCACTGCCATCATACCAGATATTCAATTCAGTGTTGGAATGTGTGCTAGATATCAAGCTGCACCCAAGGTATCACATGCCAAAAATGTCAAGAGAATTTTTAGATATCTCACTGGAACCATTGACCTTGGAATGTGGTATCCAAATGGTAACAGTGAATATTTGATTTCTTATTCTGACTCTAACCATGCTGGATACAAAATAGATAGAAAAAGCATAACTGGTCATTGTCAGTTCCTTGGAGGTTCACTGGTGTCATGGTTTAGTAAGAAACAATAAACTATATTATTATCATCAACTGAAGCTGAATACATTGTTGCTGCTAGTTGCAGTGCTCAAGTACTCTGGATGAAGCACCAACTTCAGGATTTGGGAATGAACTTCACAGAAATTCCCATCCTCTGTTATAATACGAGTACTATTAGCCTTGTAAAGAATCTTGTACATCACTCCCAAAAAAAACATATAGACATTCATCATCATTCTATTTGAGATCAAGTTCAAAAAAAGGATGTTAAAGTTATGTTCATTCCAACCCAGCAACAAGTGGCAGATATTTTCACAAAACCTCTTGCGAGAAAACAATTCATGAATATATGGAGAGAATTAAGAATGGTAATTCCCACTGAATTGTAAATAATTTTCTTATAATGTTAATGTTTTGATGATTTAATACTAACTTTATCATTAGAGTATTTTAATAGTTTTTTCACATCTCTGTTTTCAAGTTAAAGAACAGAGCAACAATCACTCTGAACAAAACTCGAGTTCAGAAGGAAGTTCTACTGACACTTCCAGTGAAAAACTGAAGGAGAAGGATAACACTTGAAGTATTTAAAGAGAATACTCGAGTTCTGGAAGGAGAAAATAATAAAATTGAGAAAAAGATCACGATTCTCAAGTACCAGATTCAAAACTCAAGTGTTTTTAGTCATCACTTGACTCAAAACTCGATGACAGAAGAAGGTATTCACAATACTTGAGTTTTGGAAACCAATATTCGAGTACCAGAGCACCCAGAGGCTTCACATGCAACAAAACTCAAGTTATGATTAGAGTATAGGTAAATACTCGAGTACAGAGTACAAAACTCAAGTATGGGTAAGACCATTCATATTCTTATATTAAAATACTCGAGTTCTGATAATAATAGTAAAGTATTCATAAGACCTTTCATATTCTAGGTTTCGATACTCGAGCATGATTAAGCAAAACTCGAGTACTATCTTATCTATTCATTTTTTAGACCCTGATACTCGAGTACTGATAATAATACTCTTGTACTGGTCATCAATACTCAAGTTCTGTAAAGAACAACTCGAGTGTTAGTGTTTCTTTCAGTATTTTCCATGCTTGATACTAGAGTATTGAGTCACAATACCTGAGTACTGTGTCTCACCGAGGCTAAATTGCTCCTGGAACTCGATGATTCTCATTTCTCGTCTCTCCAAAACACGAACAAACCCTACTCCATTTTTCAAATTCTCCATTTCACCATTCAAATCCTTCAATAACCATCCAAAACCTCTTCCCAACCGTTCCAAATCATAACCCCTCACTCAAACCTCTTAATTTCCTTTATTTCCACTGATAAATCCCTCTTTTTCTCTCTCTGACGCTGACAGCTTCATCTTCTTCCAAATTCCAATTTCTCCTCTCTTTTCCTCCTCCTCAAGCATGGCTCACACCAAAATCACTCCTAGAAATCCCCCAAAGTCTAGAAAAACAACTTCAAGTGGTCCCTCTCAATCCCAATCATCTCCTCCTCCACCCAAAAGGGTTTGAATAATAGAGCCCTCTGAAGAAGATCAACCAGAGACTCAACTGACTAGAAAATCAAGGTCAAGCAAAACCAAATCCATTATGAGTACAAAGGATAAGGGAAAGTCTCCAATGATCTCCACTTCTCAACCAGAGGCCTCACAACTCAAGCACTTTGGTTCTAAAACCCAAAGAATTTTCCCTGGCTCTCGGGTCTCTACTCCGAGGAGGAAGATGAAAGCAAAGAGGACTACTACATCTAAGACTCCTCAAGCATCAGAGCAAACAACAGGAGAAGCACTCAAAGGATTCAACGTGAGAAGTGTATACATCATTTCTCAAACTCCAGGTAACTATGAGAATGTTTATAAATCTAGAGATTTATGCCTTGCAATGTTTGTGGACTTAGAGTATGTGAAGAAACTTGTGATTGATTTGAAATAATATTTGGAGCATGATCGGACACGGTTTTGTCGCCTTCCGGTTCGATACAAAATGATTGCACCAAAATAATGTAGTATAGTGGGCAACCAATCATTCTTCTTGAGGAGCGGTTTATTGGTAAACCTAGTCTAAATTGGTTATTAAAAACATGTTGAACTTAGATATATAAAAGGGGTTTTGAGCAAGAAGTAAATCTTTTTGGTATTTTGCTTTAACGATGAAAGATTGAATCAAAGTGAATCTATGTTGAGATAGGCCCTTGATTATAGGAACTTAGCTTTCATTGCTCTCAAAATGATATGGAAGTTTATAACTCTCCAAGTCTAGATAAAAACCCCAAGCAACCACTTAGGTCCAATGCTTTAATTAACGAAAACTCACTTGGACCCAAGTTAACTACCACCTCTTAAAACATTGTTCAAATCCACTTAGACTGTAAATGAATGGGTGATGCAAATGCTCCAATGATTGTAAATCAACAACCACAGAATCCAGGCACACACATTAACCATCAACAATCATTGACAATTAATTGAACACAATGGATTAATCACAACTGCAATGCATATATGTAATTCAGCACAAACACATCATCCAATCCAAATACATAATCCAATCACAAAATCACAAATCTGTGATCAAGGTTTACATGACAGTGGAAATTACTAAACCTAGAAAAAACCAATGCAAGTTGATACATAGATTAAGACTAAGAAAAACTTCCCTAATGAGCCCATGAACTCAAGCTTCGTTCCCTCACCAAGAGGCTAAGGATTTAGCCTCTCATTGCTTCCAAAACGCAGTTGCAACCAAAGGTGCTTTCTGCCTCGAGAGGAGTGAAAAGGGGGGTTGAAATGTGAAGAAGAAGATGATGGGGAAGGTTTAATCGGTTTGGAATGGTGGAAGAAGATGGAAAATGGTGGAAAATGGAAGATGAATGAAGGGAGAAGTTGGAAGGCTGAGAGAGCAGTGATGGAGGCTCTCCTCTGCAAACCTGCAGAGTAGTATCCCCCTTGTTCGTGGTGGCTAACCCCCTATATGTAGCAGATGAGTGACCTAATTCAAAACGCGTGGCTTCAGCAATAAGCACTTATGTCGCGACCTGGAGACATTTAGGTCGCAACCTGGGTATAGTCATGTCATGACCTGGGGACAGTTATGTCACGACCTGAGGTAACTGCGTTGGGACATGTTCTGGAAATACATAAAGGTCGCGACATAATAGTGGTAGAGGGCTCCTATGATTATTATTAGCTCTTGATGAACTTGTGGCTCCTTCTATACTCCATCTTGGGTCTTCAAATCTCCTCCAAATGCCTACAAACAAAGGCATAGAGCTTTGTAAAACTTAAACGAATTAAAGATCAAGGCATTCACAGTTTGGATGAGATAAACGACCCATTTTTACCCTTAATTAAGCACAATGCAATGCATGAATCAATATAATCAATAATGGTATAAATGCATGTAAAATGAGGGCAAAGGTGTTACAAAACACCATAAAACACACAAGAAAACCATGTAAATATTGGGTTCTATCAGAGCACTATGAAAATCTATTGAAAATTCAGTCTCCTTATTCTCTTGACATGGTTAGAAATTTTTATAATAATATGGTGTCTGACTCTGTTAAGGATGATGCTGGGAACATCATTTTGTATTTTATGAGGACTAACATTAGGGGAGATGACATTACTATAACGCCTAATTTGCTCAACTCTTATTTGGGTACTCATGAGTTTGATTCTGAGTTGAGGACCTTTACATCTGAGGAGGTACATGAGTTACTTAGGTCAGGAGAACCTTTTATAGGATTGAACTTTGAGCCTACTGCCACCCACACAGAGAGTCATTTAGTACATCTATTCTAGATGCTTAGTAAACAAGAGTAAGAACTTCACTCATATGTCTACCTCTAACTACCACATGATGGCTTCTATTATGGCAAAGGAGAAGAGGAACATAGGACAGTTGGTGTTCCATGAGATGTGGAGATTCAGATTCTCCAAGTTAAAGAGAATGAATGTTCCCTATCCCAATTTGGTTTCAAGGATCCTTGAGCAGCATAACATTTTGTATATCATGACATATCAGAAACCCTTCAAGCCTCTCTAGTTTATAGAGACTCATCTTGACCTCATGAAGATTGAGGTCAGGGTGGCTCCAGGGCAGACCACAGTGGAAAGCAAGAAGAGGAAGAGAATAGCTTCTGGTCCATCTAGAGTGCCTCAGGATGAGGCTTAGTCCTCGACTCCACAGTAGCCTACCTTTGACCCCTCCTTTGCTCAAGCATCTATTCAGCAGTTTATGCAGACTGAGTTCAGGAGAATGGGAGAGGAGTTCACTCAGGGTTTTCATAGTGAGACTCAGGCCTATGTCTCCAACTTGCTCAAGGCTGCAGTAGATTACTTTTGTGGGAGGACTCTTGACTTGGTTGTTGCTTTGAAGTCTTCTGTGGATTCCCTGCAGCTATCAGTGGAGTCCAGGCTTTCTACTCTGGAAGGTAGGATGACATCTCTTAAGGACTTTATCAGAGGCTTTAAGGTACCTCCTCCTTCTTGATCTGAGCCTTCATCTCCTGCTCCTACTCCTGTTCCAGGTCTCCTCCTTGAGTATCCTACTTCTGAGCTAGAGCTTGCTACCACAGAGCTTCTTGAACCTCCTACCTCTGAGCCATCCATTCCCTCTGAGCGTGTAGTACCTGTGTGATCGGACGCGGATTGTCGCCTTCCGGTTCGATACAAAATGATTGCACAAAAGAATGTAGTATAGTGGGCAACCAATCGTTCTTCTCGAGGAGCGGTTTATTGGTTTCCTAGTCTAAATTGGTTATCAAATACATTGTTGGACTTGGGTATGAAACAGGGGGGTTTTGGTTTACGGAAACAGTGGTGCAATGACAAAACAATGCAAGAAGTAAATCTTTTTGGTATTTTTGGTTTAACAATGAAATGGTTGAATTAAATCAAAGATATGAAGAGATAGGCCCTTGGTGATGGAAATCGGCTTTCATTGCTCTCAAAATGATATGGAAGTTGATAACTCTCTAAGTCTAGATAAAAACCCCAAGCAATCACTTAGGTCCAATGCTTTAATT
>QFDD01007228.1:0-16485 GCA_006871305.1 Vachellia collinsii
TTTTTTTTTGTAATTTCTGAAAATATCTAAACCACACAAATTTAAATTTTTAATTTTTTTGAATTGTCTGTCATGAAGAGTCTCTAAATTGATTGTGCCACAACGAAAGCTGAATTAAACTGCAGTCCTTATACCCGTACCTGCCAAGGCTATAGATGCATTTTACTTCTTTTCGTCGCATGCTACGTTGAGTTGAAATTCTGGGCTTCTTTGTTACTTTTTGTGTCTGAAACAGAAGGGTTTTCTGCTTTTGTATATTCTGGACCACATTCATTAAATGAAATAAAGTGAAGATAAGCTGTATTCTCTGACATGATTCTCGTATTGTGAGCCACCAAAATAATTATCGTTCAGCTGCTTCAGTAAAATGTTTTTTTTAAAAGTAATCACGAGATCTTTAACTTTAAATAGAACTGCATTTAGTAGGAGGATGCATGTATTTAACTAAAAAAAATGGAGAATCATCAAATTTTGTTTAATATTTTGTTCAAATTTTAGAAATTTTTTTTACTGGCCATTTAGTAATTTTCAACTTGTCAAAACTTTAGGAATTTCATTTAGGATAATTTAAATTAGTTTTTGGCAAAAAAGGATATGATATTATTATTATTTATGCCTACTTTGAAAATTAATACTTAGACAATTATTTTGACACATTTAAAAATTAGAATTTCGATTAGTTAATTAGGTGAATTTTGCTTAGCCGATTAATTAATTAATTCTCATTTTGTGATTCTTGTTTGTATATTATGTGATTAGAATTATACAATCTTATATAATGAAATTTTCCTTTCTTTGAACATATGGGATTATGAATTATATAACTGTTGCTTGTTGATGGTTATAGAATTGCAGTTGAACACGTTGTCGTTGAAACCAAAAAGGGAATTCCTCTTCTCTATAAGCATCAATAGTTACAAGATTCAAAATCTCCCCACCTGAATGCATTAGCTTATATTTTAATTTATTCCTCTCTTAATCTCCCTTCCCGTTCTCCTATTATTAATGCATTGGGAAATGGGGATTCTTTATCGTTGGTTATGATTAGTTATTCTTGCATTATGAAAGCTTCATTATGAGAGCTAACAATTGACATTTTAATTCTTATTATTTTCTTTTCTGTAATTTCTCCCCTGTAGATGGAGGATTTTTGGAGAATCTTTTGTGAAGAATCAAGCTGTTCAAAAACTGGGGGGAAACGTTGCAGTTATGATTTTGAGCTTCTCAAAGATCCTTCAACGTGCATGAACCATTTTATGATCATCTGCCTCGACGTGTTACTGCTGATTTTGCTTTTATTCACAGTAATACTTAAGTTATCAACAAAGACATTTCATGGTTCTATCCAAGTACAAAGGTTCTCAAATTTGCAGGTAGCTTCTGCAATAGTGAGTGGCTTTCTTGGGTTGGTTCATTTATGCCTATGCATTTGGATTTTAGAGGAGAAATTGAGGAAAACTCACACTGCTTTTCCTATCCATTGGTGGATTCTAGAGTTTTCTCAAGGGATCACATGGCTGTGTGTGGGTTTGACAATAAGTCTCAAGTTGAGAGAACTTTCAAAACCGTGGTCAAGACTAGCATCTATTTTGGTCTTCTTAATTTCTGGTACCTTTTGTATTATTTCCATTTTCTATGTCATTGGTGGAAGAGAAGTGTCCTTTAAGATAGCTTTAGATGTTCTATCCTTTCCTGGGGCAATTTTGTTGCTCTTATGCTCATATAAGGGACATACGTACGGCGAGAGGAATATCGATGGAAGCCTTTATGCTCCTTTAAGTGGTGAGTCCACTGACATTGCTAAAAGTAGTTCTGCTAATTATGTAACCCCATTTGCAAAAGCTGGATTCTTTAGTAAAATGTCATTTTGGTGGTTGAATCCATTGATGAAAATGGGCAAGGAGAAATCTATCCAAGAAGAAGATATCCCAAAAATGCGAGAGGAAGATCAAGCTGAAAGCTGTTATTTGGTGTTTCTTGATCAGTTAAATAGACAAAAACAGAGAGAACCATCATCACAACCATCTGTTTTATGGACGATAGTTATGTGCCACTGGAAAGATATTGTCATATCTGGAATTTTTGCATTGCTTAAGGTACTCACTATCTCGGCTGGTCCACTGCTTCTAAATTCCTTTATATTGGTTGCTGAGGGTAAAGAAAGTTTCAAATATGAAGGTTACATATTGGCCATAACACTTTTCTTCACAAAGGTATTGGAATCGTTATCACAAAGGCAGTGGTACTTCCGAAGCAGACTCATCGGTTTACGAGTTAGATCACTGCTTACTGCAGCCATTTACAAAAAACAATTGAGGCTATCTAATGCTTCTAGGCTGACTCATTCAGGTGGGGAGATTATGAATTATGTAACCGTAGATGCTTATAGAATTGGAGAATTTCCCTTTTGGTTTCACCAGACTTGGTCAACAAGTGTTCAATTATGTATTGCACTAGTAATTCTTATTAATGCTGTGGGGCTAGCAACCATTGCTTCCTTGGTGATAATAGTTCTCACTGTTCTTTGCAATACTCCACTAGCAAAGCTACAACATAAGTTTCAGACCAAACTTATGGTGGCACAAGATGAGAGATTGAGGGCTAGTTCTGAGGCACTAGTCAATATGAAAGTACTGAAGCTATATGCATGGGAAAACCATTTTAAGAATGCTATTGAAAGATTGAGGAAAGTTGAGCTCGAGTGCTTGACTTCTGTGCAGTTAAGAAAGGCATACAATGTCTTTCTCTTTTGGTCATCACCTGTTTTGGTCTCTGCTGCTACTTTTGGGGCGTGTTACTTCCTAAAAATTCCATTACATGCAAATAATGTCTTCACTTTTGTTGCAACTTTGCGTCTTGTTCAAGATCCGATTAGAACAATCCCTGACGTTATTGGGGTGGTTATTCAAGCTAAAGTAGCATTTGCTCGGATCGTGAAATTCCTAGAGGCGCCAGAATTGCAGAGTGCAAATGTTAGAAAGAAGAGCTCAATCAGCAGTCTTAACGGTTCTATTCACATCAATTCAGCTGACTTTTCATGGGAAGATAATGATTCAAAGCCCACTTTAAGGAAAATAAATCTAGAGGTTAAACCAGGGCAAAAGGTGGCTATTTGTGGAGAAGTGGGCTCTGGCAAATCAACCTTACTGGCTGCAATTCTTGGAGAAGTTCCCAAAACTCGTGGCACAGTAGTTTCTTACTCCTAAACCATTTGATTCTTTGCCCCCTTTGCCTATAAATTGTGGATTGCATTTTGACATCAATAAAGCAATTACTCCCTCTTGTCCTAATTGTAGGAGCTAGATAATTAATTTACATATATTAATAAAATTATTTAAGGTAGTTATATGTAATAAAAGTGTTAGTCTCCTTAAAATACTCCCATCTAATCATTACCCCTATTGCTACGAACCCCTTTATGCAAGCAACAGGGATATCTCGGAAAAAAATTTATAAATTTGGAAGGTAAAGAAGATTAAGGTTTTACATTAAAGACAAGAGAAAATCCTTCAATTAGCTCATACATTTAGATCTAAAGGAAGAATATCACTCGCTTTACTTTCATTTTCTTGTAGCATCTGATTGTCTTTTATGGTTTACAGATTGAAGTTCGTGGGAAGTTTGCTTATGTTTCTCAAACAGCATGGATTCAAACAGGCACAATAAGGGAAAATATATTGTTTGGCACAACCATGGATGCTCAAAGGTACCAAGAAACACTTGAAAAGTCATCATTAGTGAAGGATCTTGAGTTGTTTCCCCATGGCGATCTCACTGAAATAGGGGAGAGAGGTGTGAACCTCAGTGGAGGACAAAAGCAGCGAATTCAACTTGCTCGTGCTCTTTATCAGAGTGCTGATATATATCTGTTGGATGATCCATTCAGTGCTGTTGATGCACACACAGCCACAAATTTGTTTAATGTAATAATCATAATGTCATTTTCTCCTCCATATATTGTGTTTGTGTCTTCTGTGATATCATTTTTGCTCACAAATGGCTTTTAATTTGGCAGGAATATGTCATGGAAGCGCTTAGAGAAAAGACAGTAATGCTTGTGACTCATCAAGTTGACTTCCTTCCAGGATTTGATTCTATTTTGGTAATTTTCCTTTGAATCAGGCATTTTTATGCAAATATTACTAATAACTATAATGACTTCAACTTTTATGAATTCTGTGATCTTTTGTTCCCATGTCATTGCCAAGAAATTGTAGACTTCTTCAAAAGCATTTGATTTTGTTTGTTCGAGTTTTTTCTAATATTATTATGAAAGTTTTCTGAAATAATTTTATAACCTAAGGAAGGTTATTTAGTGTTTTAATTCTTCCTCTTTACAATTTGTTGTAAAGAAGAGTTTTCCGCGCTTGCTTGAGTCCTGTGTTAGTCGCTTCATAATATGAAGTTAATCAATTGAGTTTAGCTATTGCTTGCCACATTCTTTTGGTCATAGTAATGGTGTGCTATTTGTTTATAACAGCTCATGTGTGATGGGGAAATTCTAGAAGCTGCCTCTTATCAGTATCTTCTATCTTCAAGCCAACATTTTCAAAACCTTGTTAATGCTCACAAGGAGACTGCTGGTTCCGAAAGGCTTGTCGATGTTACTTCTTCTCATGCTCATGTAAATCCCACCAAGGAGATTAACAAGTCATATTCAGAGAAGCAACTGAAGGATACAAAAGGTGATCAATTAATCAAGCAAGAAGAAAGAGAAATTGGAGACAAAGGGCTAAAGCCTTATTTGCAGTATTTGAATCAAAACAAGGGCTATTTATACTTCTGTATTGCTGCACTTACGCACCTTTCATTTGTGATTGGTCAAGTACTACAGAACACATGGATGGCTGCTAATGTTGACAATCCTCATGTTAGCACGTTGAAATTGATCGTGGTATACTTGTTGATTGGAGTTGCTTCAACCTTTTTCTTGCTCGTTAGAAGTCTGGGAATGGTTGCTTTAGGCATTCAATCATCAAAGTCATTGTTTTCACAACTATTGAACTCGCTTTTCCGTGCACCTATGTCATTTTATGACTCCACGCCTTTGGGAAGGATACTTAGTAGGGTAAGCTTATCAAATTATTCCACTTGTAATAATGAAATGTTATTGATGAAAGTAATGTGATTTGAGTATGACTTTATTATTTTACAGGTCTCATCCGATTTGAGCATTGTCGATCTTGATGTCCCATTAAGCCTTATGTTTGCCGTTGGAGCCACCACAAATTGTTATGCAAATCTTGTCGTTTTAGCAGTTGTTACTTGGCAAGTCTTGTTTGTCTCTATACCAATGGTTTATATAGCAATTCGTTTGCAGGTAAAGTACCTATTCCTTTTATTGATCTCAAGTGTTTCTATTTTATCATATTGCATTATAAGTTGCTCATATTTGACATGAATATGTGATTTGCAGATGTGTATTTAAAAGTTATGAATTGTCTCTTCAGAAGTAATCATACATAAATCTTGATATGGTTTTTGATAGACAAATCACTGAAGGAATTGAATTGGAACCGAATAATCAAAATTTGAACATCTATGTGACAAATCTTTTGGATTTTATTGTGTTAATCCTGATTTTGCTATACCTTGCAGACTTTAGAAATAGCCGTTGATGTTCATATGACCATCAAAAGTTTGCTAACTCTGAAGTTCTTTTTTAAGATAAATTCTGACATAAAAAATGCTTTGTTTATATAGAGATACTACTTTGCCACTGCAAAAGAGTTGATGCGATTGAACGGCACAACAAAATCCTATGTGGCCAATCATCTAGCAGAATCTGTTGCTGGTGCTATGACAATAAGGGCTTTTGAGGAGGAAGATCGTTTCTTCACCAAGAATCTCGATTTAATTGATGTCAATGCCTCCCCTTTCTTCCATAACTTCACAGCAAATGAGTGGTTGATTCAACGTTTAGAAGCAGTTAGCGCCTGTGTTCTTGTCTCCGCGGCACTTTGCATGGTAGTACTTCCGCCTGGGACTTTCTCCTCTGGTGAGACTTCATACACTATTGCCTCAAAATTACTTTCAGGGGAATGGCAGTTTAAGTTCCAAAGGATTAACTTAATGATCGTCAAGCCCCTAACAATTTTGTTGAGAAATTAGTTGCAACTATCTTAATTGATATTCGCAACTTATATTTCCAGAAATTTTGTTTGCAACTAACTATTATGAAATTGAACTTTGGGGTTCCAACCATCATTTCCCTAATATTTCCTTCTCTGTTCTTACATCTTAACATTCACTTGAAAAATTTGTTGTCCCAGGATTTATTGGCATGGCCATTTCTTATGGGCTTTCATTAAATGCATCCCTTGTATTCTCAATTCAAAACCAATGCACACTAGCGAACTATATAATTTCAGTAGAGAGGTTGAATCAATACATGTATATACCAAGTGAAGCTCCAGAAGTCATAGAAGGAAATCGCCCTCCTACGAATTGGCCGGTGGTTGGGAAAGTAGAAATAAATAATCTACAGGTAAAAATGGTAGTTGTTTGAAATCTTACAACGTGTAGTATTTGAATAATAAGTGAATTGATATAAGAAGTGCATAATTTTCTTGTTTATACTAAAACAGATAAGGTATAGGCCTGATACACCTCTTGTACTCCGAGGAATCACATGCATATTTGAAGGAGGGCACAAGATTGGCATTGTTGGCAGGACAGGCAGTGGAAAGTCCACTCTCATTGGTGCTTTGTTTCGCCTCGTGGAGCCAGCTGGTGGAAAAATCATTGTGGATGGCATAGACATTTGCACTATTGGCCTCCATGATTTGAGATCACGTTTTGGCGTCATACCACAAGATCCTACTCTTTTTAATGGCACAGTTAGATATAACTTGGACCCCTTGTCTCAACACACTGATCAAGAGATATGGGAGGTAATACTAATGCCTTTTCTTTCCTTCCATACTCTTGTAATAACAAGAGCATAACTAGTTTAATTATTCGTGTGTTTGGAATGAGTTGGGTTTGGTCAAAAAGGAAGGTGAGAGTAACCTTGTCTTGAAAGTTACAGATTCCTATATTCTGCATTCCCTATCAATATCATGAAAAATCTAAAGATGATATGTTTATTCCCTTTTAAGGTTCTTGGAAAGTGTCAGTTGCGAGAGGCGGTTCAAGAGAAGGAAGGCGGCTTAGACTCTTCAGGTGAAATACCAACTTCTCTTGCTGCAGAAGAAGTGACGCATGCATTGTTTTCTTTTTATTTGGATTGATGGATTGTGTTATGCAGTTGTGGAAGATGGATCAAACTGGAGCATGGGACAAAGGCAGCTATTCTGTTTGGGACGAGCTCTTCTAAGGAGAAGTCGAATTTTGGTGCTAGATGAAGCGACTGCATCAATTGATAATGCCACTGATTTGATTCTGCAGAAAACTATAAGGAGTGAGTTTGCAGATTGCACTGTGATCACAGTAGCTCACAGGATACCTACAGTGATGGATTGCACTAAAGTTCTATCCATAAGAGATGGTAAGTGTGTGTGAGTGAGTGAGTGTATTAGCGACACTTAACCTCGTAATTCTTGTTGAATACTTACTTTTCATGCCAAAATTCTGATTAGTCTTATTTGTACCAATTTTTTGTCTGTTTGTTCAGAAAGAGATTCTTGTTGAATTTACTAACAACTGAACATAAATGGAATTGTATTTTTTTTCCAGGAAAGTTGGTGGAATATGATGAGCCAATGAAGTTGATGAGGAGGGAAGATTCCTTGTTTGGGCAGCTTGTGAAGGAATATTGGTCTCATCTTCAGTCTGCAGAATCATGTTGATTTATTGAACCAAAATCTATGTGTGATAATAAGCAATTTTTCCCCTTTTTTGGTAGTAACAAGAAGAAAATTAAGAATGTGCGTTTAGCAGTTTGAAAAATATTTGAGCAATTTCCGGGGTCGCAGTGAGAGGTAATGGAATGAAATAATCTGGAATCAAATTAGATAGCTAATGGAATATTAAATTTTTCCACTTAATGAATTTTACCCATTAATCCATTTATGTTTTGAAACAATTTTATGGATATAATGTCTCAAAAAATTAAGGGCATGTTTGCTTACTAAAAGCTTAAACTTATTATGGGTAAAGAATAAATAAAATGGAGTGGATAAATTGTTTATTGTCAATGTTGTGAAGAAATTTATTTTTATAATTGATTAAATGGTTAAGATATAAATTTACTTGTAAAGTTTTTGGCAGAGGGTTTCTTGAACCATTAGATTTCTTGGGTAAATATACATGAACTTTTTGAAATGGGGTAAAAATAACACAATTGTTACTTAGAACAAACTGCCATTACTTTTATGCCCCATTTGGTAGACGTGGATTGAGCCTACAGAAGTGGAAGTGGAACTAAGTTTCCAATTTTTGCTTGTTTGGTAGGTCTAAACCAACACCAACTTCCACATGAAATCCGGTTCCATCAAATTTGATGGGACTAGGTACCGTTTGTTACAAGGAATTTAATGGAATGAAATTGAAAATTTTTAAATGGTAATATGTTTGGACATTGGAATGAAGAAGCTTGCGAAGGTTGTCATTCAATTATAAAGGTTTTAGGTTTTATTAAAATAGTTATCACGTTGGAAATTCAATTAACCATTATTATTGTTTGGAGTAAGCAAATTATTATTTACAATAAAACAATGATAAGGCTTTCATTTGCAAACCACTATAATCACCCATAAAATGTTTTAAGTCATTAGAAAACAGGGACTAAAGCTGAGCATAGACTAGACAAGAATAGTTGGGGCCTAACCTGAGGTCTGATTTGGTAATGGCCTTGGGCTAAACAAGGTAGCTCGAGGTCCGGTCCGGTTTAGCCTTAGCCTGAGGTCGGGTCGGACTAGACCAGTCTAGGTTGTCCAGGACCATTCTTTTCTTTTCTGTTTTTAAAAAAAATTTCTTCATTTTTTATCAATTTTTTTTGACAAAGTGTGTTTTCTCCATCACTTATACCGAAAAAAAGCCTAAAAGCTATTAGAATGACCAAGCCTCGCACATAGAAAATAAGAAAAACTACAATATATATATATATATATATATCCCTATGCTTCCAGAAGATTTCTCTTAAAAAGCTTCGTTCTTGGGTGTTTCATGGCCAATCAATCTTCTTCATCCAAGAAGAATAAGAAGTACTTGGCTTTTAGAAAGGTGAGCTCAAGAAGATTGTTTCCCTCTTATCTGAGCAACTCTTCTCTCTCCATTATGAGCAATATGTCAAACTCTGTTATGAGCTCAAATCTTCATATCTTTAGCCTCAAGGAGCTCAAGGGGAGATCACTCACAACTTTTGCAAATCCAGTGTTCTTAGGGAGGGTGGGTTTGAAAATGTTTGTAAAGACCAGAGAACTAAGAGAATGAGCGAGTGATGATGTTTTTGTGTAGCCAGCGAATGAGAGGGCAAAGAAATAAGATTAAGCCACAAGAAGGGTAGAGACTAGAGAACTAAGAGATGCTGATTGAGTGATGCGTTTGAAGGCAATGAAGTGAAAAAAAAAAAATTCATGCTAGACCATATGAAAAATTAGAAGTTTATTGTACAGTTGTAACAAATCAGATAAGAGCACTCCCCCTTTGTAAGCCATATGAAAAATCTGTCAGTTGTACAAGATCCATGATAGAATCCAATCTTTACATGATTTTCTTAAGTGTTATATGGTATTTTGTAACACTTTTACCCCTCATTTTCCATGCATTTATGTCTTTCTTGATTATGTTGATTTATAGATTGCATCTTGCTGATTTAAGAGTAAAATAGTCAATCATCTCATTCAAACTGTAATTGCCTTGATTTTTAATTTGTTTAATTTTTATAAAGCTCTTTGCTTTTGTTTTTAGGTATTTGGAGGAGACTTAAATATTCAATATGGAGTATTGAAGGAGCTACAAGCTCATTAAAAGCCAAAAATAAAATTTTGGAAGTGCATCTGTGTCCCCAAGTCGTGATCTCAATTCTCAGGTTGCGACCTAGATATATTCTAGTGAAGCCACATGTTTTGGAGCTAAATCAAGACTGATGGGCCTCTGACTTCCAGGTGGGGACTTCACTTACTTAGGTCACAACTTGAGAGTGTTATACTAAAACTATGCGCTTTTGATTAGGTCATTCTCCATCTACACATAAAGGGAGTAGCCACCATGACGCCATACACTCTCCATTATGCATATTTGCAAAGAAAGAGCCAAGAACCATTTTCTCTTAAGTCTCCACCCATCTCACACCTTAATCCTCCATTTTCACCCATTTCTCCACCATTTTATGCAATTTCGAACAGATAAAACCACTTCCATCATATGCTTCTCCACATTTCCATTCCATTTTTGGCTTCCCTTGTGGCATAACAAACTTGAAGCAATTGTAGCAAGCTTGGAGCTATGAGAGGCTAAATTCTTAGTCTCTTGGTGATGGAGGTCAAAGCTTGAGCTCATGGACATATTAGGGGATTTTTCTTAGTCTAATCCCATGTTTGAATATGTGTTGGATATTTCTAGATTTATGAATTCTTACTGTTATGTAAACCTTGATTACTGGTTGGTACATATTGTGATTAGGCTATTGTAATTGGATTGGATGCTATTTTATGTTGGATTATATATATAGAAATATTTCAGTTCCGATTCTTTGGGATTAATTAATTGTCAGTGATTATTGATAGTTAATTTATTTACTTGGTTTCCGTAGTTGTGATTACATCCATTGAGAGCATTAGCATCATCCATTCAATTGCATTCTAAGTGATTTTGAATAATGTTTTAAGAGGTGTTAATTAATTTGGATCAAAGTAAGTTTTCATTAATTAAAACATTGTACCTAAGTGATTGCTTGGGATTTTTACCTAAACTTAGAGAATTTCAAACTCCATATTATTTTAAGAGCAATGATAGCCAAGTTTCCATCATTAAGAGCCTATCTCATCATATATCCCTTTCAACCCGAAATAGTCCATTATTGATTAAAAAGATAAAAAAGATTTATTTCTTGGATTTTTCTTTTATTGCACCACTGTTTTTATAAATCAAACCCCTTTTTACCCAAATAAACATATTTTTGATAGCCAATTTATACTAAGTTTTCCAATAAAAGTGCTCCTTGAGAAAAACGATAGGTTGTATTTTCTACTATATTATTTGATGCAATCATATTTTGAATGAATTGGAGGCAACATTTCAGTCCAATCATTTTGAAAGTGTAATCTAACATGAAGTTAACATTTGGTTAATGAGCATTGTAATATCCTCAATTTTCTGTAACCAAGAATAAAGGGCTGAACGAGGGGCTACAGAGTAATAAAGGATTCGAAGAATGAATAGAAGCATAAGAGATGCCAAAGGTGCCATTTTGCAAGTAAAACAAACGTAAGGGCAAAATGGTCATTTTGAGAAAAGTCAAGGGCATTTTGCTAATTTTGACCAAAATACCAGAAAATGACCCCAGGCACAAAAGGTAGAGAAAAATTCACTGATCAGTAATTGAGCCTCAGTTAAGTTTAAATGGACAAAAATACCCTTCGTGGGAATTTTTTACAATAATTAATATTTTGGTTATTTAATGAGTTTTTAGCCAAATATTATTATTTAAATTGTCTAGAGGCCTTAGAAATGCATTGTTAAAGTGGCTAAAAATAGTTTATGGAGTGCCTTAATTTATAAAATTGTTCTTAGAAGAAAGTCAGAGGCAAGTTGCTAGAACAGCAGTATGAAAGACAGAAAATCGCCTGATCAGGGTTTTTGGAAGAAAATTTATGAAGGGAAATCCAGAATGAGTTTTGAGGAAAGAAAAATACCCTAATAAGATTATGAATTATGAGAATTTTTGAGGGTCTAACATGGCCTTAGTGATAAAAAAAAATTGTGAAAAGTATTTTCGGTAATGAGAGATATTTTACTAGAGCCAAAAATTAGATGAAGTAAGGGTATTTGGGCAAAAAAAAAAGATTGTGGGGACATGGTGAAGCCACTTGTCATCTTCTTATTAAAGATGACAAAGTAATGAGAGATATTTTACTAGAGCAGTAGACTTTATCAGTGTAAAGTTGCTCTGGTAGTGCAAATGGGACCCACACTTCATTTAATCACCCCTGTGCAATATTATAAGACTTCCTTCACTCCATTTTGCTCTCATTTTCGTGCCAAGCCAAAGAAAAGAGAAAGAGAGGCAGTAGAGAAGAGGAAGCACAAGAGGAAGAGGATTTCAAGCTCAAATCAAAGGTAAGTTGGTGTTTTAGCTTTATTTCTTCCTATAGAACTCATCTAGGACCTCTACTCTACCCTTTAATCGGTTTAGAATTCTTGTTCAATGGTTGAGCAAGTTGTTTGGATGATGAGGTCTTGTGAGAGAGAATGAGTTTTAGCAAGAACCATAAGCAATAGGTGTTGCAAATCAATTCTATGCATGTTTTGTGACATGCTGCTATCAAGTTTGAATTGATTTGAGTTGGTCAAGATATTTTGACACTAAACCCTTTTCCCTAGATATGACCAAAAAGATAAGGCATGTTAGTGCATGTGTTGATGCTGGTAAATGAGTGGGAATTGGTGTAGGAGTGGAATTATACAGGAATGTGCAAAGAAATGTTGCAAAAGTTCATTTCCTCCAATTCTTAATGAATTTCGTGCAGCTGAGCTTCAAGGGGGAAATAGTATGATTTTGTGTGTATGAGTGCAAAATGCAAAATTGTATAGGGCTCAAGCAAAATTTTGGAAGCATTGAAAACACAAGTAGTCAAACTAGAGGTTAAGGTGAAGATTGAGAATGCAAAGTATTTACACTAAGTAATGTCAAGTATTGATGTTGAGAACTCTATGACATGTGTAGGAATACCAAGATGCCAAGGAGAAGTTAAAAGTGCAAAGGGGAAGCCACTTAGAGTTAACTTGGAAAGTCAAAGTGCATAAGGTAGCAATCCTTCTAACTTTTACTTCTATTTTGCATTGATTGCTGTATATGTTGATTTGCCATGTATGAAGTATGGTTGAAGCCATACAACCTGTAAATTCTTGCTTTTGAGTGTGCCTGGTTGTAGCTATGCAATCATTGCCTTGGCCTTGTGCAAATGTGATTATATGAGTAAGGTTTTGTTACTAGTGTCATGACATGTTAGTTTATGTTCAATAAATTATGCATGTTGATGTTCTAGTTAGAAATAATTACTACTGGGATTTCTTTGAAATCTTATTCTTTTCAGTAATAATCAATAGGCACAAGCTCAAGAAGCAAGTGCAAAAAGGTGCAAGATTGAAAGGTGGGTGGCTTCCAAAATAAAAGGAAAGGTTGTACATGTGGTGCATGTTACTATGTATGTGTGCAAAATTTTGGATGAATGTAAATTAAACTGCTACACTAAGTCATTTATGTGCTATGTGGTATGAACTTGGCTAAAAAGGGGTCCACCCTTATTTATGATAAAATAGGATAAATTGAGTATATGAACTCCAAATATCATGAGATTTTGCATGCAAGTAGGCATTTTCATGTTTCTATAAAGTCCAAGTTTTCTTAGTTTGGACTTGTGCAGAAAAAGTTGTGATTTTTCAAAGTAGAAAACCAGAAAATTTGACAGCACAAAGTTCACCTTGGCGAAGTGCATTCTAGGAGAGTTCATCACAACGAACAGGGTCAGAGAAAAAATCCCATTTTATGTTGGAAAAGTTCATCATAGCGAAGCCCAAATTTCGCCACAACAAAATCCCCCATTTTGAACCAAATGAACAGTGCTTTTTCCAACTATTTTCAACTTTGATTGAGCATTACTTTAGTCCAAGGAATATTTTTCCCTTATAAGGGATTGAGAAAGCTTTAATTAGAGACCTAAATCACTTGGTTTAAATTTTTCTAGAATTAGATATGAATTTTCAAAGTTGAGCCAAAATTTCCAAGCTTCCAAAGGAATAGTAACTCAAGTGAGTATTTTGAAATTCACTAAGCTAACTAATTCAAGTTGACAAAATGGACTCCAAGGGTCCTGTTAATGTCTCTTATGCATAATAAAGCTAGAAAAGAGAGGTGTTAGAAGCACATTCGAATGTGAGTATTAAATGGCAATCTATATGCATGAATGAAATAGATAACACAACACATTTGGGTTCACAAATTAAAATGAATTAGACCAAAAGTATGTAGACAATGTTAAAACCTGATAAGTGAAATACATGCAAAATGGTTAGCAAGTAAAGTTCATAAGAAAAAGGTGGTCATTAATTATTTGGCTTATTCCTTTAGGAGATTTTCTTTGGATGATACCTTCTTCCTCATCTTATGTTTGAGAACCAGGTAGGTTGACAAGGACAAACATGTTCCTGTGATGTTAAAGGACCTTGGCAAGGATTGTGATATGGAAATGAAGTGGGGACAATGTCACTATGAAGGTGGAGTCAAAAAGTTCATTTGGAATGAAGTAAATCGGTGTGGGGCACATGGGTGGTCTAGAAGGTGCCTAAGGAGGCATATTGGGCTGTGGTAGTATAATATCCTCATTTTATATAACTAGCGTATAGGCTAAACTAAGGGCTACAAAGATATTGAGGGTTCAGAGAGTGAAAAGTTATGGAAGGAAGTCCAAAAATTCCATTTTGCCAAATTTTAAAAACATAAGGGCAAAATGATCATTTTTGGAAAGTCAGGGACATAATGGCCATTTTGGGAAAATATGACCAAAATATCAAAAAATGGTCCCAAGTCCAGAAATGTAGAGAAAAATTAATTGATCATGGATTGAGGTCCAGTTAAAGTTAGAATGACTAAAATAACCCTTGCGAGAATTTTTAAGGTCATTTAATGTTTGGCTGGTTTTTTTATTTATGGCCAAATATAATTATTTAAAATACCTAGAGACCTCAAAAATATATTTTAAAATCATGAAAAATAGCTTGGAAAATGCTCTATTTTACAAAATTGATTTCAACCTTAAATCAGCATCAATTTGCAGGAATGATAGTACAAAGGCTAAAAGTTCCTGAATTAGGATTTTCGGGAGAAAAATTATTTAGAACATATTTGAAGGCTATTTGAAATGAGAAAAATCATGAAATAATCAGTTGAAGTTTGAAAATTTTTAGTGACAATAAACTGATCAAGTGATCAGAAAATTCCTAAAAAGCATTTCTGATAGGAAACAATCAAATAAAGTAGCCATAAAGTATTTTTACTTTTAAAAAGTGAATTGTGGGGGTTAGAATCTGCCACTTGTGATCTTTATATTAAAAGATGAAAAGAAAATGAAGACATTTAGCAATAGTGGTAGTTTTATTAGTAGAAAATGGCTCTGACAATAGAAATGGGCCCTACCTTCACTTAAAACACTTGAGGACAGATTTTATTAAGTTCCAAGAGCTCATTTTCTGTCCTCATTTTTTGCGCTCCAGCCAAGAGAGGAGAGAGAAGCTGCTGGAAGTGAAGAACAAGCAAAATCCAAGGTGAGTTAGTGTTTTGGCTTGATTTCTTCCATAGAAACTTGTCTAAGAGCCTAGTTCATCCTTTCTATCGATTTAGCTTTCTCTCTAAGGTTGTGTATGATGACTTGCAAGAAGGGTTCTTGGAAGGTCTAGTGAGAGAAAATGAAAAATAGCAAGAATTGGAAGTAACAAGCATCTTAGATCAACTCTATGCATGTTTTACTACATGTAGATGCTTTGATTAAGTTGACTGAGGCTTGTTATGAATTTTTGGCAATAAACACTGATAGAACCCAATATTTACATGGTTTTCTTGAGTGTTTTATGGTGTTTTGTAACACCTTTGCCCTCATTTTACATGCATTTATACCATTATTGATTATATTGATTCATGCATTGCATTGTGCTTAATTAAGGGTAAAAATGGGTCATTTATCTCATCCAAACTGTGAATGCCTTGATCTTTAATTCGTTTAAGTTTTACAAAGCTCTATGCCTTTGTTTGTAGGCATTTGGAGGAGATTTGAAGACCCAAGATGGAGTATAGAAGGAGCCACAAGTTCATCAAGACTAATAGTAATCATAGGAGCCCTCTACCACTATTATGTCGCGACCTTTATGTATTTCCAGAACATGTCCCAACGCAGTTACCTCAGGTCGTGACATGACTGTACCAAGGTCGTGACCTAAATGTCTCCAGGTCGCGACATAAGTGCTTA
Organism: Vachellia collinsii; assembly: GCA_006871305.1. Classification (NCBI taxonomy): domain Eukaryota; kingdom Viridiplantae; phylum Streptophyta; class Magnoliopsida; order Fabales; family Fabaceae; genus Vachellia; species Vachellia collinsii. Next base: position 16,125 of record QFDD01007228.1, read on the forward strand.
TTGCTGAAGCCACGCGTTTTGAATTAGGTCACTCATCTGCTACATATAGGGGGTTAGCCACCACGAACAAGGGGGATACTACTCTGCAGGTTTGCAGAGGAGAGCCTCCATCACTGCTCTCTCAGCCTCCCAACTTCTCCCTTCATTCATCTTCCATTTTCCACCATTTTCCATCTTCTTCCACCATTCCAAACCGATTAAACCTTCCCCATCACCTTCTTCTTCACATTTCAACCCCCCTTTTCACTCCTCTCATGGCAGAAAGCACCTGTGGTTGCAGCTGCGTTTTGGAAGCAATGAGAGGCTAAATCCTTAGCCTCTTGGTGAGGGAACGAAGCTTGAGTTCATGGGCTCATTAGGG